>JAODAL010008592.1:0-116582 GCA_025379985.1 Phyllomedusa bahiana | reverse complement strand
ACCGGGCGCGGATTTTGCCAAAATTTGACAAAAAACCGGGGGTACATGGGAAAAGAAAGGGTATTTTAAACCCAGGCATGCAGCCCTAGCCAAAAAAAAAAAAAAAGTTTGGATCCTAGAATTACAGTGTGAGAAGTGAAAGCTGAGCTTTGGCTGGTTGCTGTGAGCAACTAAGCCGGTTTTACTATTAGACAGTTTTTGATTATCTCCCCCATTGTGTGCACTTTTAAGAAGTGAAATCATGACATGGATTTTACATGTAAAGTTTTATGTGTTTTTTGCCGATGAAATGTAAAGTTTTTTTTTTTCCCCCCGCCGGCACTGTAATGTAACACAAAAAATGCACCTCTGCACACCTGAAAGGGAAATATATATATATATATATATTTTTTAAATCTTACTATGGGTTCTCATCGCTCCAGATTAAAGGCCTACAATTTTGCAGCTGCTGGACTCATAACCCGTCCTGATTTTCCTCTGCTTCATTGTTGTCACAGGGAAGTAGTTTGGATCCCCATCACCATCCACATTTGAAATTCATACGTCATACACAACCACCACTGTTTATGGCAGGCATCCTCAAACTGCGGCCCTCCAGCTGTTGGGAAACTACAACTCCCATCATTCCCACTGTTATAGATTATACGAATGCATGATGGGAGTTGTAGTTTCCCAAAAGCTGGAGGGCCGCAGTTTGAGGATGCCTGGTTTATGATGTGAACATGGATGTGAATTGGGGTTTAGATTCAAGCAAGTCCCCATAATCAGGGCTGTGGCGTTGGTACGCCAATGCTTTGACTCCTCAATTTCCCTGACTTCCGACTCTGACCCCCTCATACATGGCACATGTTTAAGTGATAACTTTACTGTAGTAAAATGGTAACATCCGGCTGTTTATCACCTTAACATACAATAATCAAGCTATTTAGGTAGAACAGACACCGAAAAGCAGAATGGTTGTAACAGCTAGCTTTAGAAATAGAACTTTTAACCATTTTGGAAACTTCTAAGAAGTCAGGTTTTCCATAGTGCATGTGGTACGAGCTCTCTAAAGAGGGTACTGACCCCTAAATGCCAGCATTATATTGTGATATTTATGAAACCTAAATGAGATGACCGCCTAGAATTACACAAAAAAATGGTCTTTTATGGGGGTGAAGCATCAATAATATAGGATAAATGTTGGATGACATCTGCAGACGTGCACAGCACAGGATTGCACACACATGTGACCAAACACCCCCAAATTATGTCATCATCAGTGCAGACAGATCCGTATTATGGCATTTTCCATCAATTTCTTGCATCTAGAAAGTGTCCTGTCGTGTATCTACCCTGTTTCCCCGAAAATAATACAGTGTCTTATATAAATTTTTGCTCCTAAGGACGGGCTAAGACTTATTTTTAGGGGATGTTTTTTTTTCTATGAACAATAATTCACATTTATTGTTGAACAAAACATCAATATGTATTAATATACTGTAGTGATTTCATCACAAACATCAGCATAAGCAGCCAAACTCTGAATTGCAGCAAAAAAAATGCACCATGTCTTATTTTCGGGAAATCAGGGTAGTAACGGATGTGTAAGGCCCGATTCACATCTGCATCAGGGGTGCGACAGAGACTCTAAACGGAACCTCAGATGTGAACCAGACCTTACATGCAAGTCCGTACCAAAGGCTGTATGCTGTGGTGATCTACCTGTGACTTAACCGTTACTGAGATTTGACCTACATTTACGCCATAGTGTCAGTAAGGGAATATGTGACCAAGTGACCCTGCTGCATAGAAGCGGGGGAGTCAGCTGATGACTACAGCCGACACCCTCTGCTAGTGGCCAGAATCTGTGATAACTATTTCAGAGTAGTGGTCGATCTCCCTAATGGGATTATAGGTAAAAGTAAAGTTAGACACAAAAAAAAGGAAATATATAAAATTATAAAAAATATAAATTATAAAGATTAAAAAAAAAAAGCAAAAAAAAAAAAGTTTAACATAATTGATATCACCAAGTCGGATCTATTAAAATATATGTTTTTTTTTTTTTTTGTTGGGTTAGCACCATGGAAAAAAAATATACCCAACCCCAAAAACTGCGGTTTTTTTTTTTGGCTCACTTCTCCTCAGTCTGCGACACAGGCTCTAAACGGAAGCTCAGATGTGAACCAGACTTTACATGTAAGTCCGTACCCAAGGCTGTATGCTGGGGTGATCTACCTGAGACTCCCAGGCTACGCACCACACATAGAAGCTGGAGAGCCACTTGTGGCAGAACACCGCAGTACAACATAAAATCCTCTATCCTGTTAAGTCTCCAGTATGGCTTCATTCCTCTCAGTCCCCTGAATTACCCCTCCTTGTAATTCCCTGGGATAACCCCACCATGCAGTCAGTTACCAGCATGGCTTCCATCCCCTTAGTCCCCAGCATTGCTTCCCTTTTCCTCTCTACAATCTCCTTTATGTTTAGCCATTTTTTCTCTCATCCTACCCAGCATGGCTCCCTTACCCTTAGGGGACGTTCACATGATTAATATGTTTGGTGCAGACGTGTCTGTGCCAACAATGCCTTTGTTTCCGCCTTCAAATTGCAAGCGTGGAATTTCAATGAGGAAACAACGCAGACTGCCCGAGGCATATTTCTGTCTGGTGTACTTTAGTATTTGATGGCCCTTTAAAGAATTGACATATTCTTTGCAGGTGCGGAGAGTACGCCCTGACAAGTACTCAAAGCGCTGATTTTACTTGTGGTATTGGCTCTACACTGCCCTGTATGTATGACCTGCAGAAGAACAGCCAGTCCAGGGTAAAGGTGGTGCCTGAGCCAGACTTGTGGTATTGGCTCTAAAATGCCCTGTATGTATGACCTGCAGAAGAACAGCCAGTCCAGGGTAAAGTGGTGCCTGAGCCGACTTTTTGGTATTGGCTCTACATGTCCTGTATGTATGACCTGCAGAAAAAACAGACCAGGGTAAAGGTGGTGCCTGAGCCAGACTTGTGGTATTGGCTCTACACTGCCCTGTATGTATGACCTGCAGGAGAACACCCAGACCAGGGGTAAAGGTGGTGCCTGAGCCAGACTTGTGGTATTGGTCTACACTCCCCTGTATGTATGACCTGCAGAAGAACAGACCAGGGTGAAGGTGGTGCCTGAGCCAGACTTGTGGTATTGGCTCTACACTGCCCTGTATGTATGAGCTGCAGAAGAACAGGTTCATACATTCTGCCACAGTCTATACTACCATAAAGGGATTTAGAACTGGCATGTCAGTGCCAGAATTCATACATGTCGCCCAAAGTGTTTTCGGAGGAGGTTTCACCGTACGAGTGAATGTACACAGAACAAAATGCTTTGGAAAATATCTGCAGGTAAATCTGCACATGAAAATTTGCAACAGATTGTGGGGATTTTCCTCTGTTCAGTTTTCAAGTTTGCATCGTATTTTATTGCTGATTTGTGGCACGTTTTTCTGTAAATTTTTGAACATTGGGATAAGGCAAAATCTGTGCTAAAATCTGCAGATAAACCTTGGTTTGATTTGTCCCATTTGAAGTCCATGTAGAAAAATGTGCTGGAAAATCCGTACAAAAATCTGCAGCAAATCCTACGTCCCATGACAAAGGACAAAATACTTGATGAATTTTGAATCCAAAACCGTGTCCTCTGATGAATATTTGAGCACTATTTTACACAAGAACCTGAGGATTTTTATCTTTGTTTTTTGGTGCCATTTTCAGATTCGGTTTTTCAATAGTTTTTTGCACCATAAAGCACTATTAAATTTTTGGACAAATGATCTGCGCCAAAAAACGTGCACAAAGCTTTCTGGTCATTTCTCATGCCATCCCATTGACTTCCGTTGTAAATGTTTGAAATACGACGGAAGATATAACATGTTCTAAGATTTTTGAAAATACAGTGATTTTGAAATCTGACCACAGTCGTGTGCAATACAATGTTATGTGGATTTTCAGTTGAGGTCTATGGTGATGATGTTACACTCAGTTTTTGATGTTTTTTAAAATCTGAAATCTACATGAATTTCCTACTGGAAATGTTTGTCGTGTGAATGGACCCTGGGGGGGACATGTATGAACCTGGTTCTGACTCGCCAGTTCTACCTCTGTTTTTAGTAGTGTACGATCTGACCGTATGTATGAAAATGTCTCAGCACTTTACAAATGCGTCCCGTGTTACCCCAAAAGTAGTCTCTGCTATGGCTCTTAGGAACTGGTATGGACTTGTACGACAGTTTCGCGCCAACCCTTGGTGCATTTTCGGTGCATTGTGTTACTGTGGCATGACTTTTCCCTCTCCCCCTATCTTTGGCACCCACAAAAGTGTTGTGTCTGGCGCAATCAAATTGCGGCAATTTTTGGCGTACAACGGTTCATACATCCATAGGACAAGGGTACGGCACCTTGTTTGGCTCAAAGCACAACAAAAAATGGCACAGCCCTATTCATACATGTCTCCCTATGTGCTTTATTATTTCACTTACAACATGATTTTAATGTTCTCCTAGATAACTGCAAATGATTCAACCCAGGACCTTCAGGTTTTAGTCCAGAATCTGACCAGGAAAGTTGAAGAAAGTGAGGAGAAGTACAGTCTACTTCACGAGCAGACGGAAAGCCTGAAAGCCTTTCTAAACAAAGAGAAGAGCGGTTTCCAGGAGAAGGAAGCCATGTATACGGAAAATGTGAGTTTTCGGTTTCTTGCAGGTACCTCCTAGTGGATCAGAATATCCGCTCAGGTCTTCATTTTGTACATTATGTAGGTGGTTTACTACTACTATATATATATTGTACAGGTCACTTTTTGAATTAGTTAAATTGTTCCACAATTCCTGTTTCAGGAAAAGCTGAGACGACTATTTAACCATTACTAAGATTTGACGTACGTTTACATCATAGTGTCAGTAAGGGTATGTTCACACGGCGTGTTGGATCCTTTTTTAATAAAATGAAAAACGCATTAGAAACTAGAACCAAAAAACGTATCCAAAAACGCATCTGCAAATGCGTTTTTGGATACGTTTTGCAAGCGTTTTTCGGATCTGTTTTCAATGCGTTTTCTTTCAAATAACAGACATTCAAATTTTAATCCACTGCGCTTTTCGGATGCGAAAACGCCTCCAAAACGTACCCAAAAGTGTTGCGTTTTTGGATCCATTTTTCAGGCTCCAAAAACGTACTCCATTTTTTCCTGTGGGGATTTCACTTATGTAAAACGCAAGTAGGATTGACATGACAATTCTTTAAACGGATCCGAAAAACGCATCGAAAAGACGCAAGTAAACGCGTATCAGCAATCACTCGTCTGAACGGCGATGCGTGTTTTACGTTGAAACTAATGTAGCTCACACTGCACATTGTTAGATGCGTGTTTTGGGTTCCGAAAAGCAGATCCAAAAACGGATCTGAAAAACGCCGTGTGAACATACCCTAAGGGAGTATGTGACCAAGTGAGCCTGCTCCATACAAGTGGGTGGAGTCAGCTGACGACTACAGCCGACACCCCCTGCTATTGGCCGGAATCTGTGATAACTATTTCAGATTAGTGGTCGAATACCTTAATGAGACTATAGGTAAAAGTAAAGTTAGGCAAAAAAAAAGGTAAAAATATAACATTCTAAAAAATATAAATTCTAAAGATCTAGAAAAAAACTACAAAAAAGTTTAGCATAATTGATATCGCCACATATCATTAAAGCCAGAGCTATTAAAATAAAGAAAATTTTTATCCTGTTGGGTGAACACCATGGAAAAAAAAATACCCAGCCCCAAAAGCATGTTTTTTGGGGGAGGGGTGTTACTTCTCCTCACCGTACAATTGGAATAAAAAGTGATCAATAAGTCACATGTATCCCAAAATGGAAGCAATGCAAATTACTTCTCAGCCCACAAGATACAAGCCTTCACTTAGGTCTGGAGACAGAAAAATAAAAATTTTTTATTGGTCTCAGAAAAAAAAGCCCTCAAAGTAAATGTAAAGTAAAATAAAAATAGTTTTGATAAGTAGCAAAATATAACAAAAATGTTAAAGATTTGGTTTCGGTGACATCTTAGGCCTCGTTCACACGGCTGATTTGTGCACGGATTTCAGCCGTACTGCGCGCCATATTTGCGCTCCAATACGGCTGAAATCCGTCCCAGTCCATTACGGTAATCCACAGTTCTCATAGAGAACTATGGATTCCGTCACGGGGAGATAAGTGACATGCACATTATTTATGGCGTGTACGCGCCGTGAATAATGAAGGTCTATGGGGCCGGCGAGCTGTCGGCCCCCCGCTCCACGGCAGCCGGCGTAATTGCGGGGCGAAATCCGTCCCGCAATTACGTCAGCATTGTGTGAACTGTGCCTTAGTGACCTGAAGAATACAGATAACATTAAAACCGAACAGTGAGCTCCAAAAATACAATGTGCCCCCCCTGAAAAAAAATAAGAAATAAAAATTGACACACGTTTTTCACATTCCGAATCACAAAAAACTTTTTGGGGGAGTTTCCCAATAAATTATATGGTGCGGTCAATGGTCACATTAAAAAGCACAGGTTGTCATTTAAAAAACAGGACCTCATATGTCTTTGTAGTCGGTTTCTAAACCCAAGTCCTTAAGGAGTTTTTTTACGAGCTTTCGCCTGTCAGTGTCCTGGTAGTTGAATGAGGGGGTGCTATTTCTGTCTTTTTCTGCTCCCTCCCCCCCCCTCCTCAGCACACAGCAGTACGTAAATTCTATAAGGGGGGGGGGGGGGGTTTGCTCCGAGTTCACCTGTGTGTGTGCCAGGTCTGTTACAGGAGAGGGTGATCTAGGGTGTAGGAGGAATATGAAGCTGTGTGCTAAATAGGGAGGGATGATGTGTTTTTTATCCCCCCGCTTAGCTTACAAGTCTCCCCATCTCCCGAAAACAAAGGGGAGTGTTACTATACTCAGGTGTTCACTAATCAGGAGAAAATAAAGATTCACATGCCGTCCTATAGTATTGTATGTCACAGTTCCCAAAAAAAAAAATCATGAATTTAGTAACAGCGGGTCATGCCGTCACATCTATCTGTGTAGAGGCAGGAGGGGCAGGCACCACAGGGTTTAAACCAGGCAAGTAAGGACACAGAGCCAGAGTCCTCCTCCCCTCCAGAAGCATTCTGTGGGGGGGGCTCTTGCCCACCTGTTTCAAAGGTGATGGTCATTAGACCCGACGCCCGTAAGATAAAGGGTCAAAAAGGTCGGTACTTTTAGGGGTTTGAGGAGTGTGTAGTAATACTAAGGGCTGCTCAAAATCAGTAGGAATTTGTTGAACTATATTGCAAAAATGCTTGTTTTTTAAAAATTTTTAATTAAACCAATATTTAGCGAGACAACCCCTTTAAGAGCCACCAACAGGTCAAGTTTTCAGGATTTCCTCAGTATTGCACAGGAGTTATTGTCAGTGCATTCTGTGGGAGATCTGCAAACATGACCTGTTGGTGGGACCTGAGGACTCGACATGAGAAACACTCTTGTAGATGGAAAAATAAAAAAAGTTATGGCTTTTGGGAGGCGGGAGGAAGAGAAGAATGCAGTGTAGATAAAACCCTTTTAGCATGGGGTCTGTCTTATGTGGGTTGTCTGCTCTACTGGAGCTTTGAATAATGCGATGTAATAATAATGATAAAATTGTGCGCATATGGTGTTTTTTGTGTGTCTGTATTTGTATACTGAGTTGTATCACAGTTCCTTAAATCCCTGTGCATGGTCTTTGATAATGACTTTTTCCTTTTCAATAGGGTTTTCGAAAATGATTTTGGAAAAAAAAAAAAGGAGTGAAATTGCTGTCAGAGAAACAGGAGGAACTTTTAAAATTGCGCCAAGTCGATTTTATGCAGAATTCAAGGTTGGTGGGCCTACACTTTAGAATCCCGGCTCATTTAGGTCTTCTTAATAGGGAGAGAGGAATAAGCTGCCATAGTCAATGGCTTACCTTAATTTCTTGGGTTTTCCCTCGGCGGGTTTTGGCAGGTCTGCTCTCCGCTGACTTCAGGTCCCCCCTGTGTTCAGGCTTTGGGGGGGTGGGTTTTATAGCTTCAGGGTTCCCCCCTTTCCTTTCCACGCTGTGGGTGTTCTACAGCTTCAGGCTCCCACCCCTTTTTTGTTCGGCCCCTTTTGGGGGGTTCTACACTTCAGGCTCCCTTCCGTTCGGCGTGGGCGGTTCTACAGTTCAGGCCTCCCCTTTGTTAGGGTTTGTGGGCGGTTCACAGCTTAGGCTCCCACTTCCTGTTCAGGCTGTGGGGGTTTACAGCTTCGGTTCCCCCTTCTGCTCAGAGTGGGCGGTTTTCGTTCAGGCTCCCTTTTGTTAGGGTGGGGCGGTTTCGCTTAAGGCTCCACTTCTGTTAGGCTGTGGGGGTTTCAGCTTTAGGCTCCCCCCTTCCTTTCCCCGCTGTGAGCGGTTCTACAGCTTTTAGGTGCCCCTTCTGTTCAGGTGTGGGCGGTTTACAGCTTCAGGCTCCCACTTCCTTTCCACGCGGGTGAGGGTTCTACAGCTTCAGGCTCCACTTCCAGGTCAGGCTGTGGGCGGTTCTACAGCTTCAGGTCCACTTCCAGGTCAGGCTGTGGGCGGTTCTACGCTGTGGGCGGTTCTACAGCTTCAGGCTCCCCCCTTCTTGTTCTACAGTAGTAATTGGCATATCAGCTCTGCTTTGCCTAGCTGGGTCTGTTAGAGAGACATAGGTGATGGAAGACTTTTAACTGCAGTGCAGAAGGCTACAGAACTCTAAAGGGTTAAACTTTGTCACTAAGAAACATAAGCCAGCTCCTGTGCAGATGCTAAGACACAGTAGGAAGTGATGTCATCATCCCAGCCAGTGCTGGAGCAGAGAGAGCTGGTCAGTAAACAAGGGAAGCTTGAGTACACAAGCAGGAGATAAGAACTGCTCTAACTCTGAAAGGAAGTAAAATCAGAACAGCAATGAATTTAGTTGTAGTCTTTGTTTGCCTTAGTCTAAATCTAATCAGAGTGATGGCAATGCTCTTTTAAAGGGGTTGTGACATCTCTGTTCTGAGGCCAACACGTAGCTTTCTACAAGTTGACCTTAAAGAACAGGACAATGGCCGCACTTGCTTAGATCTCCCTATTCATATGCGTCCCGAATACAACCAAGTGAGAGTGCCCAAAGAAACGAATATGAAAAACTCCCCATTCTCGTAGCTTGTATTGAGCTATAGGTAGTCCTCAAACCCAATGTTGCAACAAGGGGACCTTCCACATCTGATCTACGGGCAGCTGGTTATAGAGCAGGAGGAGCTGAACAGATTGATATTGTTCTGTGGGAAAAGATTCAGTTGAATTTTTAGTTTATTCATTTAAGTTTCTGCTTATTGCTCGTTGTCCGGTCTTATCATTGATTGACAGCTATCTGCATGCACGCTCATTCAAAGAAGTCTGTCATCAACTAATAACTCCGCCCACTGGACTCCTTAACCAGCAATAAGCAGAAATTTAAATGGATGGATTAAAAGTTTTACTGACTGATTCCCCACAGAACAATATATCACTCGGCTCAGCTCCTCCTGCTTTATAACATGCTGCCTGTAGATCAGATAGCGGGTTCAATGTGACAGATTTCAATCAAAGAAAAAAGGGTCAGACATGTTAAAATTAACTTCCCAGTCTTCCTCTCCCATTGGGGGAAAGGGGAAGATTTGGGATGCCCACCTTGGATGCTTGGTGGGTTCGGACAACTCCTCTAATTTGTAAAGCCACCTTAAAGGGGTGTTCCCATCATGCATTTTGATTGCATATTTATAGGATATGGTATCAAAGGTTGCTGGGTGCCAGTCCAACCCTCTGGGACCCACACCAATCTCGGGAATGGGCCCCTAAAAGTTTCTGTGTAGAATGGAGAGTAGCTTGTGCTTACGCACGGCTCTCCATTCTGTTCGATAAGAGTTCTGAATACACCTGTGCTCGGAACTCCTCTAGAACAGAATGGAGTCGTGTCCAAGTGTGAGCTTGCGAGCTTTTCCTGAGATAGGTGCAGGTCCCACCGATGGGATCCGCACCTATAAAATTTTGATGGCATAGCTTATTTATATGCCATCAAACTGCGAGATGGGAAGACCCCTTTGAGGTAAATGAAAGCAAATGTTTACTTAAAGGGGTTGTCTCACTACAAGGATTGCTGATTTTTATGTTACAGAACTTGCAAAAACAAGTCACTTTGCAATATGTGTCCTTTAGCAGTGTCCTACCTATTCCTAGATATCCCCTCTTGTATGTGCTGCATCAGCTCCTCAGGTCGCTATAGCTGCAGACCTGTTTGATCTCTCCTGATAGGCTGCCAGCACTGGTTGCTATAGCTACAGACCTGTTTGATCTCTCATGATAGGCTGACAGCACTGGTTGCTATAGCTACAGACCTGTTTCAATATCTCTCAATGATTATGGCTGCCAGCACTGGTTGCTTATAGCTTTTTTTTTCCAGACCTGCTTCGAGTCGCTCCTGATAGGTTGCCAGCACTGGTCGCTATAGCTACAGATCTGTTTGATCTCTCCTGATAGGCTGCCAGCACTGGTTGCTATAGCTAGAGACCTGGCTTCTACTGCAGCCTAGTAGAAGCCAATAATGTATTCAAAATGAAACCAAGAAAACAGGACTGAGGTAAGATGAAACAATGTAGTGAGACAACCCCTTTAAGTAATGTCACAGTAGAGATGCAGTAGCGGGGAGGCTTTCCCTTCCATCCACTCTTCATGCTGTTTCGATGAAACACCCGAGATTGAGCCATAGTTGTAGTTCCCAAAAGACAGAGTTTTGGAGATTGGGGAAGCCTTTGAACATCTTTTTACAGGCAGCATAAGTAGAGCTACTGGAAGAAACATTGCATTATTCACAAGTACATGAACCTGACCTTCCTCTGTGTCTACAGCTGCTAAAGGCCCTAAAGCAGAAGCTTCACGAGGACGAAGAAGTGTTATCGGGAAAGAACCAAGTGATCGACGTATTACAGAAGGAGCTGGACAATAAGGATCATCAGATCTCTGTAAGTCATTCACCACACATGACCCACGTCTACCCGGTTGTAAATGTAGTTATAGATTTTTTTAATTTTTTTTAAATTTCCAGTGAGTTTTAATGGTATCACTCTCATGACTTCAACACACACCATAAATATCCTGCTGTTTGGTATATTAAAGGGAAGTTGCCATCTCGCACTTTATTGATAGGATATGCCATGAAAGTGTGATAGGTGCAGGTTCGAAACGTGGGTTTGGAACAGGCCCCTAAAACAGAGAACAGAGTCTCGTTTGCGCTTGCGCACAACTATCCATGCTAATCTCTGGGGGTTTTGAGTCCTGCTGAACACACCTCTCCCCTGTACTCCCATAATACACAATAGATAGTCGTGCGCAAGTGAAACCTACTTTGGGGGGCCGCACCTATCACACTTTGATGGCATATCCTATTCCTATTATTATTATTATTATCATCATTTATTTTGGAGCGCCCTTGAGTCCAGGGCGCTGTACATTTCAGGCGGGTACATAAATAACATTGGTCAAACAATTACAAAGTGACAATAAGTGACTAACAACTGGTACAGAGGGAGAGAGGTCCCTGCCCGCAAGGGCTTACAATCTACAGGGGAGGGGTGAAGAGACAGAAGGTGAGGGGCAGACATGTTTGTGGGGCGGAGCAGTGCAACCCGGTTAATGTTGGTTATAGGCAATCCTGAAGAGGTAGGTTTTCAGGTTACGTTTGAAGCCGGTGAGAGAGGGGAAGAGTCTGATGTGTTGGGGCAGTGAGTTCCAAAGTGTGGGGGAAGCACGAGAGAAGTCTTGGAGACGGTTATGTGAGGAGGTGATAAGAGGAGAGCAGAGGAGAAGGTCCAGTGAGGAGCGGAGGTTGCGTGAGGGGAGGTATTTAGAGATTAAGGCAGAGATATATGAAGGTGCGAGATGGGAACACGTCTTTCAGCTTTTATGCAAACCTATGTGTCTCCTTGGTTACAGACTACAAAAAAAACCCCTGTGTAGTCTGATCCTGCAGTCATGTGTTCAACACTTCTTCTGTTCCTTCTACAGCCAGTCTCCGGGTTGCGAACAGGATAGGGACTGTAGGTTTGTTCTTAAGTTGAATTTGTATGTAAGTTGGAACAGGCATATGTATTAAATGTAACTCCAGCACAAAAGTTGTTTTTTTTTTAGTTTTGGATAGTGCAGGGAGGGGTTTTTACATTTGTTTTGCTGTCTGTAGATTTCACCTCATTTTCACCTCATGTGCTGCTTTGGCATGCTGAAATTTGTTGTTCCACAGCTACTATCTGCTGTGGAACATGGAACTACAAGTGCCAGCATGCTCCATAAGTCTCTGTTAGTAACTAGGGGACAGTTGTAAGTGAGAACGGTGTAAGTTGGGGACTGCCTGTATTTGCTAATCTGCAGACAAAAGAGGACACAGATAGAAGGGAGAAAAACAATTTTTACAGACTACACTCGGGGTTTGCGGTCTGTATAGCAGATTTATGCTCAAAACGGTAAAATAACTTTACAGCTAATTTGAAGGTGACTGTTCTATTATAATGCACATGTGTAAAACTCCAGATCTGTGGGCTAACTGCGGCCTTCTTTGTCATGTCACTTTATGTGACCCACAAGAGTGTAAACCTAGAACACAGGGATAGACAAGGTCTGAATGCAAAAAAACCCCCAATTCCCTACTTCCCTCGGAAGACTGTGCTCGTCAGATGTGGTGGCGCCAGCACAGGGTGAGATTGGGAGCTCCGCCGCACACCTTCACACCACTCTGTTTAGTAACTTGGTGGCACAATTCTGGTAGCTGTACCCAAGTACCCCAGCCACCTTCCAATGACCCTTTGAGGGCATCTGTAATGCTGGTGTGAAAATCAGTTTGGTACAATATTGGTACAATGAAAAAAATTGCAAAGGTGGATGGCCAGATAACCATGTAGTTGATGTAGACTTTTCTTACGTTTTTTTTTCTCGCTAGGAAATGACTGAGAAATGCAGACTCCTCCAGTCTGAAAAACAGAACTTGCAGTCGAAGCTGGATGCGGAGAAGCATGTAATGAGAGCGCAGCTTAAAGACATGATGGGGAAACACGAGGCCGAAATGCAGGCGCTCAGTCTCCGGCACAGCACCGTCCTGCAGGAGATCAAAGAGAAACATCAGGGGGAAGTACAGGAGAAAGCTCAGACTATACAACAACTTCAGAATCAGCTTCAAGGCCTGGCGAGCCCGGGAGACCTCACAGATGGATCTGCTACGACTACAAACCCAGCAGTGATCAAATTACAAGGTAACTGGCAGGCATCTGATACACTAAAATGCTTTGTTACCTATCTTAGAGTGCGTATATATATAATATATATATATATATATATATATATATATATAAATATATATATATATATATATATATATATATATATATATATATATATATATATATAATGTGTGTGTGTATATAGATATTTATATATTTTATATATATATATGTGTGTGTGTGTATATATATATATACACATACACACACACATATATATATACACACATACATACACACATATAAATTACATATATGTATGTGTGTATACTTATTGTATATACACACATTTTTTGTCTATGTACAGTAATTTGCAAACGTTTTAGATAGGTGTTGAAAAATGGAAGTGTTAGGGTATGTTCACTTCTATGGGAGCTCCCAAATATAGCTTAGTGTGTGCCAGCTCCAAACCCTTCTGTTTAACTATTTAGATGCCACAGTGATCGTGGCCGCAGCAACTAAATGAATGAGGAACTGTGCTGTAGGGAGATCGCAGAGTGCTGATCGGTTACCATGGCAGCTGAAAGCCTAATCAAAGGGGTTTTGCCAAGAAGTGAGTTCCCTACCTAACAGGCTGATAATCCCCTCTTGAGGCTTGAAAAAGGGGCGCTGTGTTTCTGTGTTTAAAAAAACAAGCACCTCCTCTGTGATGTCATCGCTCCACCTCCCATGCACGTTCCTGATACTCAGTCTCTGTAGTTGAGCAAACATTGTTTTGCTAATCCACAGAGCAGAACTGTATTGTGCCCAAGCTATATGGGTTTTATTTCTCCCTAATATTTGCTCAGGAGAGAAGATGAGCTCAGCAGGCAGCCTTCTTGCATTCCTTCACGAACGAACGGCTGCAGGGGGAGAGGGAGGGAGGCTGAGCAGGAAGCAGGGAGCATCTGCATGTTTACTCAGATAATTACATTACAACCAGTGGATTCTCTATACAAAAGACACAGGTTCTTTCTCCCCAATCCCTTCAAAGCTCGTTCATGTACCCTGCCATCAGATATGAAGTGCAAACAACGCAAGCGCGGCCAGATCAGCTCCTGGTCGTGTCTAATGTAAACTGTCAGGAAACTAAGGGCATTTTAGTCAGGCTGTAGCTCTCACAGGCTTCACTTTTTTTTAATGATATATATTTAGAAAAGTGATTAAATACCCATTTTGGAGGATCCCACGTCAACATTAGATCGTGGCAAAACCCCTTTAAGGCTTCCATAGCCACCATGTTAGCACGTCTATTAATTCTTGCCCCAGTAGAATATTGCTGACAAAAAATGCGAAAACAGAGTGTAAAATAATTAGAATTCGGCAACTATTTTACCCTCTTCCGTGTGGACGCAGCTTTAGTCTACTTCTACACGGCACTGGTTTACAGACAGATTGTTAAGTGGATTCAGTATTAAGAATCTGCAAAAATCCAGCTGGAAACCAACCCCATAGACCTCAATAGAAAATCCAAGCTGTAGTCTACACAGCTCGGATTTTCTGAGGTCAGATTTCAAAACCGCCAGATTTGAAAAATAATGTAGTACATGTTCTATAATCCGGCGCCCAAAATCCAAAAAAATCGCAAAAAAAAACCCCCGAATGTAAAATACTGGTCGGATTCTTATTAAAGGAGTTGTCTCACTCCATTGATTCATCTCACCTCAGTCCTGTTTTCTTGGTTTCATCTTGAATTCAGAGGCGTGCTTACTGGCTTCTACTAGGCTGCAGTAGAAGCCAGGTCTGTAGCTATAGCGACCAGCGCTGGCAGCCTATCAGGATAGATCAAACAGGTCTGTAGCCATAGCGACCAGTGCTGACAGCCTATCGGGATAGATCAAACAGGTCTGTAGCTATAGTGACCTGAGGAGCTGATGCAGCCCATACAAGAGGGGATATCTCAGAATAGGTAGGACACAGTTAATGGACACATATTGCAAAGTGACTTGTTTTTGCAAGATCTTTAACATAAAAAGCAGCAATCCTTGTAGTGAGACAACCCCTTTAAACCTATTGGCCACAGAAAAAATGCAGGATTTAAAAAAAAAAAAAAAAAAAAAAAAAAAAAATTGATAGTGATATGGAAAAAAAAAGCAGAACCAAAACGTCTTAAAAATATGTTTAACATAAAAGCATTAGTTAAACAATAGGTTATTTTCTGATGAAACATTCCAAGCCTCCTTTTTATGCCATGTGAACATAGCCTAACCCAGCTGGATTTTCAGGCACTATGAATACGTAATGATCCATTGCATTGCTTCTCTCACTTATAACGTAATTGTTTCCTTTCAGGTGAAGTGAAGTTGAAGACTGACGAGGCAAGTAAATCCGAGGCAAAATTCCTTAAATTGAAGGCATGGTCAAAATCCCGAATCAGGCAGTTGGAAGAAGCACTAAAAATTGTACAAGTACCGCTATCATATACCTTGTCCTACAGCTTTCCTCTTCTCCCACTTCTGCCTGATTCTCAGACTCTGTACAATCTCCATCATGACTGTCCTCTAATTTCCACCTCTGTGACTGTCGCGCTCTGTCTTACGTTAGTCTCCAGGAGGGAATCTGCTTCCATCTTCTTTATTCTTTTTAATGTTCGCATTATTTTCTCTCATAGTCTGAAACCAAGAACCAGGAGCTGTCCGCATTAACCGCACGCGTCTCTGAGCTGGAGGAGGAGAAGAAAGCTTTGGAGATGAAGATAGAAGCGGTCGCAGATTTGCAGTCTATTAACGGTAAAAGCAGCGTAATTGTGACAACATCGTGTTTGTTTTAGGGTATGTTCACACGGCGTCTTGCGGCGCGTACCTATGCGCGCCTGAAGACGCCGTGTGTTTAGAAGAACGCGCTGATCAGAACGTTCTTCTAGAGTGCATGGGTGCCGGCAACCGGCCAGCCCCATTCACTTTCATTATCCCTGCCACGGAAGACGGCAGGTAATCATAGATCTCTATGAGAACTATGATTACCGTAATTACAGGACATATTTCTAGGTGCATTAGGGCTAGTTCACACGGCTTATTGCCGACGTAATTGCGGGGATGGATTTCGCCCCGCAATTACGCCGGCTGCCGAGCAGCGGGGGCGGGGGGCCGGCAGCTCGCCGGCCCCATAGACGTTCATTATCCACGGTGCGTACACGCCGTAAATGATTGACATGTCACTTTCTCCCCACTCGGTGTATTAGCCGAGCGGGGAGAGGAGACGGAATCCATAGTTCTCAATGAGAACTATGGATTACCGTAATGACAGAGACGGATTTCAGCTGCTTTGGAGCACAAATACAGCGCGCAGTACGGCTGAAATCGGTGCCCAAATCAGCCGTGTGAACGAGCCCTTATAGTGCAATTACATCCCAAAATACCTCCTGAAAGACGCCGTGTGAACATAGCCTTAAGTTTGTAGAAGGTTTACGGGGTCTCTTGTATCAAAACTGCTTTAAAGAAAAGCCACCTTGTTTCCCATAGCAACCAAGGCAGGTTTGGAAAGTGGAAACTGAACTTTGGTTGCTTTGGGCAGCAAGGCTACTTCTGTATGATAGATGTGATGCATGGAGTTTAGATGGTTTCCCTCAAGTATTCCAGTTTCTTTCGCACGCCAAAAACATACTAATGGGTTAGCTACATGAAGACCGCCCGTCGATGCTGCACCCTTGCTTCGCCTGATCGCCCTCCTTGTGACGAGATTGTGGGGTGCTGAACGGTTGTCATGGCAGCTGATGGCCTAATGAACGCCTCTGTAGCTGCCAGGTTATTTCTTCTGTTGTGATTGGAGAGCTATCTTTGTACACCCTTTTGCAATGTACAAAAGGGTACACATGCAGAACAGTGTACAAGTGATAACAGTGGGACTACAGGTAAAGAAATAAAAGGAATAAAACTAATAAAAAGAATTTAAACATTTCATAACATCCCCCTTTTTGCCATTTTTCAGATAAAAAAAGTGCTGCTTAAACTTAAAAAATAGATACCGAGTTGCAGAATACTGCTAGCACGTCATTTATACCAAACAATCCATATAGACGAAAGTGGGGTCTTGTCCCACAAAAAAAATACAAGTTCTCATAGGTCTATGTAGAAGGTAAAATAAAAAAGTTACAGCTCTGGGAAGACGGGGAGGTAAAAAAAACTTGACAAGATAAAATTGCGACAAGGCGATGTTCACACCTCTTAAAATGGGCCGTATTTCAGTCCGTAATTACACGCCGTGCGTAAGTGCGCGAATTACGGCTGGAATCCGTCCCAGTCATTACGGTAATCCACAGTTCTCATAGAGAACTATGGATTACGTCTCCTCTCCCTGCTCGGCGAATCCGCCGCGGGGAGAGATATGTGACATGTGAATTACCAGCGGAGTATACGCGCCTCTAGTAATGATAGTCTATGGGCCGGCGAGGTGCCGCCCCCCCCCGCTCCCGCCCCGCCCCCGTCCACACGGCGTAATTGCGGGGTGTAATTACGTCCCGCAAATAAGCCGTGTGAACATAGCCTAACAGTGAAAGGATTCATTATCTTGAAGGTGCAAATCGCAGTCCATTCTCATGTCTTGACTTTGTCCAAGGTTGGTGAGATTTTTTTTCCTCGTGTCTCTGTAGAACAACTGCTGACCAAGCTTGTGGTGTACGAAGAGCAGCAGCGGATACTGCAGGCAGATCTGGAGCAGGTGACAAAAAGAGCGGACTCGCAGGTGAGCTACATACTCCCTCCTCTCAGCTGTTTCTGCACTGTGTTATATCCTTTGGCCAGTGCTCACAGCTGCGTGCGGACACAACCACAGAAGCAAATGCCTGCGCAAGTTTTTTTTAGCTACCCACTGTTTCTCCGGCTAGCTTGTACCGCCATTGGCACCATGGTTTCGTCCACACTCAGCTGTCACGCCATGGTACCCCAACCTCAGGGAACAAATGTACATGCATAAATGCCTTCATCTAAACTCTGGATCAGGGCTGGAGAGGAAAAAGTCTTTTGGGAGCCACAGTAATACTCCACAAAAACAATCCTGGAGATAATTGCATTTCCCGAAACAAAAATTACGCCCTAGAAAATATACCAAATATTCGTGATCATAGCAGATGTCTTACATTACACATGTAGGGTAAATTGTATTGCCAGCAGAGTATAACCCTGAATTTCAAACACTTAGGCTATGTTCACACGGCTTAACTGCGGGACGTAATTACACCCCGCAATTACGCCGTGTGGGCGGGGAGGGAGCGGGAGGCCGGCCCATAGACATTCATTACCAGCGGCGCGAATACGCCGCTGGTAATTCACATGTCACTTATCTCCCCCCGCGGCGTATTCGGCGAGCAGGGAGAGGAGACATAATCCATAGTTCTCTATGAGAACCGTGGATTACCGTAATGACTGGGCCATTTTCAGCCTGTAATTTTCGCACTCCGGTGCGTAATTACGGACCGAAATACGGCCCATTTTAAGCGGTGTGAACATGGCCTTATAGGGCCACGTGTATGAAAACTGTTTAGGCCTAAAACTCACTTTGTTGCCGATAGCAACCAATCAGAGCGCCCCATTCATTTTTCCAGAGCACAATATAGAGGGGCGCTCTGATTGGTTGTTATTGGCAACAAAGAAAGTTTTAGATTTGACAGTTTTCATACATGTGGCCAAGTGTGGACTGGTAGGCAGGGCTGCCATAGGTAATTTCAGGGACCCATATAGCCAAAACATCTTGGCCCCTCTGCCTATAACCAGTTCCTTTCTTGCACAGTATCAGTGGCCCCCTTTTAAAAAAAAAAATTGGTCACTGCCAATACTGCCTTGGTGGTGGCTCTGCTGTTAGGAACAGAGGGCCACATTTATTATGTGTTTTGGTTTCTAGACACTTATGTACCTCGACTGACAAAGGGTGAGGCTTCATAAAAAGGGGGATAGGCTTAATGGGCAGGGGACATGACTTGACACGCCATGCAACAAAATTTTGACGCAATTAGTGGCATAAAGTAAGCCAAATAATAGAAGTTGTAAAGTTAGACTAGACAGTCTAAACCTGCAGCAGATGAATCAACACTATAATAAATGTGGTACAGTGTAAGACCATCTAGTTTAAAGGGGTTGTCTCACTACGAAGATCATAGTTTAAAATGAGGGGGAAAAAAAATCTAAGCATGTCCGTCTTTGGTTACCATTAGGAAAGTGATATGGTTTAAGAGAATGGGCTGCTTTACTTGTGCTCAGCAATGGTGTTTGAGCCCAGGTCGGGTTACACCCATCTAAAGTATTACTGGTTGTCGGCTGAGCGTAGTGTCCCACCCAAGTCGATGTAGTGAACAGGTCACGGATGGGAATGCATAGGGGGATGAGGTCGCAGACGAGAGAGACCCATGTAAGATGTGCAGTCTTACATTGGCAGACCCATGTAGATCTCATGTGCAGTCCCATGTACAACAAAGAATGCAAGTCCCATGCATATTACATACAGAGAGAACACAGCTGTTCTGTGCAGTCTCATGTAAAACAGTTTTGCGGCATAGATGTGCAGTCCCACGTAAATCACTTTTGTGCGTAAATCAAAAACAGAACGCAGCTGTACAAAGCAGTCCCATGTAAGATGTGGAGTCCCACGCAAATTACATATAGAGAGAGAACACAGCTTTACTGTGCAGTCCCACATAAAACAAATTTGCGACATAGATCTGCAGTCTAATGTAAACACAAACAGATAAAGCGTACATTTTTGTTCTGTAGAGGTCAGAGATGTAATAATCTGCAGGATATATCACTGTGTGAGAGAGCGACAGAAAAAAAAAATCGCCCATCTCTCCCAGAGTCCTGAATGTCAAATACACATTCTAGTTACAAAGTATATAGAGAGAGCGAGAAATTTAGATATATACTATCGAGATACACTTAGCTTTTCACTTCATTCCAATGACAGCTATGAACCTCTCCCTTTCCCCAGCTCACACAGAATAAATCCTCACATGCACACTGTACTGCTGCGAAAAGAAACACGCTCATCCATTTCACAAGCTCTGCTTGGCAACCAGCACAAAAGGCTACCAAATTCTGGAACGAGACAACCCCTTAAAGTTTATGTTGTCTTGAAAGTATTGATGAATCTGCCCCAGTGAGTTCATCTATTTAGTTTTCAAACTGTGATTCCTTAAGGGGTGTTCCCACCATGGACATTAATGGCATATCTAAAGCACACACTATCATTGTCTGATAGATGTGGGTCCCACCTCTGGGATCTGTACCTAGCTCAAGAACGAGCCCTGAACCAAAAAGGTGCTTGGGACTCTCCGGCTGAAATTAATGGCTGTTCCATGGATGGTCGAGCATCGTGTAATTTGCCATTGAGTTCTATATCGAGACAACTTCTTGACTAAGTTCGTGGATTCAGGTTACAGGAAATACACGCTTGCCTAACAGACTGTTATTGCAAAAAAGTTACTATACATGTTTTGTGATGCCCAGAAGCCCTTGCTCTCTGTATGTGTTTTTAGACAAGCGAGTCTGGCAGTGTGGATGAGCTGCAGAACCCTCTCCTGGAGTGGAGCGAGATGAGCCAAGAGACCGACATAACCCCCGATCAGGAGAGAGACGACACATCGGTTATGGTCCTGAGGATGGCGCAGATAGAAGAGGAAAGAGAAGGTAATTTCTCCTGTTACCATCACCAGATACAATATCATTGTCTAAGCCTGGTGTCTGGCAGAATGCCTCACACTGTCCACTATCTAGGGTCGGCTCAGTGCTGGGTATCAAGTGTAAGTCTAGCCTACCAATCAGCTAATTGTAGAGAAGTCTTTCATTTACAAGAAGCTGTGAAGGAGTAATTTGCAGCAGGATATTAGAAGCGATCCTTCAAATCTAAAACAACTTTGCATAAATGAGCAGCGCAAGCAAAAATTTTGTAATGAATCTTTTTAAAGAAAAATGCTTTTTTCTTATTTTGTCAGCTTATATTCTCCATTTTCCTCCTTCATTCAAGCATAAACACTAAGGGCAACATGTATGAACAGGGCTGTGCCAGTATGCTGGGGTACTTTGCTCCAAAAAGCTGTCGTAGCCCTGTTCTATACATGTATGAACAGTCACACTCCAAATTTTGCTGCAAATTTTATAAATTTTTCGGCGCTCCGGCCCCCGACACTTTGTAATGCATCAAAGATTTGGGGCGTTCTGGGGGCATTGCACCATATTCGTAGAATTAGACACATTTATGAATGTTTGACGCTAAATCAAGGCACAGTCGGGTATGTACTCACGGCGCGTTGGATCCGATTTTGGATCTGTTTTTAGATGCATGTTTGGATCAGTGTTTCATAACCTAAACGGACCCAAACACACATCTAGCAATGTGCAGTGTGATTTCCATTGCTTTCAATGTAAAACAGGCCTTGATGTTCAGATGAGTGATCGTCGAAGCGTGTTTACTTGTGTCTTTCGGATCCGTTCAAAGAATTGTCATGTCAATTCTTGATCCAAAAGATGCAGCAGACGCCCTATTTAAAACTGTAGGGTGCGTTCCTGCTGCAGCCGAAACGTGTCCAACACGCCGTGTGAACATACCCTAAAAGTTAGAACAGACCAGGGTAAAAGTGGTGCCTGAGCCAGACTTGTAGTATTGGCTCTACACTGCGCCTGTATGTATGACCTGCAGAAGAACAGACCAGGGTAAAGGTGGTGCCTGAGCCAGACTTGTGGTATTGGCTCTACACTGCCCTGTATGTATGACCTGCAGAAGAACAGCCAGACCAGGGTAAAGGTGATGCCTGAGCCAGACTTGTGGTATTGGCTCTACACTGCCCTGTATGTATGACCTGCAGAAGAACAGCCAGACCAGGGTAAAGGTGCCTGAGCCAGACTTGTGGTATTGGCTCTACACTGCCCTGTATGTATGACCTGCAGAAGAACAGACCAGGGTAAAAGTGGTGCCTGAGCCAGACTTGTGGTATTGGCTCTACACTGCACCTGTATGTATGACCAGCAGAAGAACAGACCAGGGTAAAGGTGGTGCCTGAGCCAGACTTGTGGTATGGCTCTACACAGCCCTTAATTATGACCTGCAAGAAACCCGCCAGACCAGGGTAAAGGTGGTGCCTGAGCCAGACTTGTGGTATTGGCTCTACACTGCCCTGTATGTATGACCGGCAGGAGAACAGACCAGGGTAAAGTGGTGCCTGAGCCAGACTTGTGGTATGGCTCTCACTGCCCCTGTATGTAGACCTGCAAGAACAGCCAGGGTAAAGGTGGTGCCTGACCAATTTGTGGATTGGCTCTAAAATGCCCTGTTGTTGACCTGCGAAAAACAGCCCGGGGAAAGGTGGTCCCTGAGCCAGACTTGTGGTATTGGCTTACACTGTCCGATGTATGCCTCAAAGAAAAACCAGGGTAAAGGTGGTGCCTGACCCATTGTGGTATTGGCTCTACCTGCCCTGTTTTATGCCCTGGAAAAACCCCCCGCCCAGGGTAAAGGGGTGCCTGAGCCAGACTTGTGGTATTGGCTCTACATTGCCCTGTATGTGTGACCCGAGGAGAAACCAGCCCGGGGGTAAAGGGGTGCCTGAGCCAGACTTGTGGTATTGGCTCTACACTGCCCTATATGCATGACAGAGCTCAGCTTCTCTCCTCTATCATATAACCTTCTCTTAGAACAGATAACATTGACCACCTAACAGGTTCCTACATATCGGTAGGGTATAGTACCAAAACGTGATAGGGGCTGATCTCACCTCTGGGACTTGCACCATCCGACTTTCTATTCTGTCCTATGGGAGTTCGGAGTACAGAGGAGTGGTGTGTCTGTCTGTAATTAGAACTCCCATAGAACAGAATAGGGAGCTGTGCACAAGCGTCACCTACTCTCTGTTCTAACCCGAGACTTTCGGTGGTCTGTTCCCCGCACACATTTGTGGGATATGGATAATATTTGCCATCAAGGTGTGATAGGGAACATCCCTTTCGGAACCATTTGATAAGACGCACTGGCTTTTTTGTCTCTTAAGGGTCCTCCTTGCAGTAAGAGGCTCTGGTGGAGCTGGTTACCCATCACTGCTTAAAATTAGCTCTATTCCCTTTGCTCCCCTGCATCATGAAATTACACCCATGGTGCTGAATAGATATGATTTTTGAGGGTATTATGTTCATGGCCAGTGAAGGGGCCACTGCACTCTCTCATCTGTTTGCTATCACTGAGGGGATCCCATTTTTGCACTTGCACAGGTCGCTTTATATGTGATCATTTCCCGGTTTGTGGTCGCAGAATGGGATTTGCTTTTATTCTGTATAATTTTTCCAATTTTTTCACACGAATGAACATCAATCCTTGGTGGTCGGGACTTCACAGGAAATGTCTAATCGGTGGGAAGTTTATCCACTCACAGTAACATCCGCCAGAAACTTTGGATGGGGATGTTACACTCTGCTTGGTCATTTGGAATCTTTTTGCACAAAAAAAAATAAAAAAAAATTTTGGCAAACACAGGAGGCGCATTTCACACTCTGGAGTCCCCTAACAATAGTCCAGAGCCACTTCAAACATTGGTGCTCCCCCCAAATCTGTGTTTTTTTAAGAATGCCATGTAATGCCCAGATCACATCTTTGTTGGATCTGTAACATGATGGACACCAACGGTGCCAATGGACCCCATTGACTACAATAGTGTTAATTGGGTTTCAGTCATGGTGTTCATCATTTTAACAGACAAAATAGCGCTGCACGCTTCTTATCAGCAGCGCAGGAGCTTGTTTGTTTCTTACTCAGAAACTTTAGGGCTCTATAGCCTTCTGCTCTGTTATTTAAATCCTTTTATCAGCAATGTTTCTCTAACATTTTAGTTGGAAATAGCGGAGCTATAAATGTCAGTCACTGCTGTAGAACCACCCACAGCCTGACCAGGAAGTGGGAGCCTGAAGCTGTAGAACCACCCACAGCCTGACCAGGAAGTGGGAGCCTGAAGCTGTAGAACCACCCACAGCCTGAACAGGAAGTGGGAGCTTTAAGCTGTAGAACCCCACCCGCCTGAACAGGAAGTGGGAGTCTGAAGCTGTAAAAAACGCCCACAGCCTAACCGGAAGTGGGAGCCAAACGTAAAACCGCCCACAGCCTAAACCGGAAATGGGAGCCGAAGCTAGGGAAAGCCCCAAGCCTAAAAAGGAAGTGGGAGACCAAAAACCGTAGAACGCCCACAGCCTGAACAGGAATGAGGAGCCAAAGCCGTAGAATCGCCCACAGCCTGAACAGGAATTGGGAGCCTGAAGCCGTAGAACCACCCACAGCCTGAACAGGAAGGGGGAGCCTGATGCTGTAGAACCATGCAAAGCCTAAGCAGGAAGTGGAAGCCTGAAGCTGCAAAGGGCAGAGTCTGTGAAACAGCCAGATGGAAAAAACCCCTTTAAGTCAAGAATGAGTAGAAATCACTTTTCAGCAGTTCACATTACCGGTCATTCTTTGCCTTTTAAGAAGTATTGTCGGATTTGGACATCGATGGCCGATCTTTAGTATGTGCCGTCAATATTAGATTAGTGGCGTTCTGTCTTCTCTCTTCCCATTTAGGTCCCTTTTATTGTATACATAGCACAGCTCTGTACATTTGCTGCGGAGTCCTATTCAGGTATATTAGACTGAGCTGTAGTACCGGACACTGCCACTTCTACAAGTATGGCGCTGTGCCTGAAAAGCAGTAGATAGGATGCAGCACTCTCCAATCAGCTGATCTGTGTGGCTGATGAATGTGGGACTCCCACCAATCTTGTAAGTAATAATGCCTAAACTTTTCCCACCCATCACCTATTAGGCCATGTTCACACGGCTTATTCTGGGACGTAATTCAGTCCGTAATTACGCGCCGGAGTGCGCCAATTATGGACTGAAGCCGTCCCAGTAACTACGGTAATGCACAGTTCTCATAGAGAACTATGCATTATGTCTCCTCTCCCTGCTCGGCGAATACGCCGTGAGGGGAGATAATTGACAGGTCACGTTCTAGCGGCGTATACGCGCCGCTCGCACTGACTGTCTATGGGCCGGCGAAGTGCCGACCCCCCGCCGCCCCCCGCCCCCGGCCACACGGCGTAATTGCGGGGCGAAATTACGCCCCGCAGTTAAGCCGTGTGAACATAGCCTTAGAGTTATGCAATAGGCTCATTCCAAATTGGACACAGCTGAGGACTAGCATCCTCCTTACTCCAATCCACCCTGACTGCAGAGAGCTCAGCGCAGGCTCGTGGCTTTATCCGTCTGGACCGAGCATGACTCCATTTTCTTTCTATTTTTCCCTCCATCATTCAATGAGCTCACGCGCTCAGCACTCCTTCCCTTCACTCCTCCACCTCACACTGCGATTCGATCAGCCACCAAGAACATAGTTTCCCATCAGTTTTGTGCATGCAGGTTCCAGTTAGAGCCGTACTGCTGGCTCGTTCCTCCCAGAGCCTTATCTTGCGGTGGAAACAGTCAGCAGTATGGTCCTAGCTGCATTTAGTTTTCAGTCTGCTTTCCATTGTGTTACACTTTTTATTATTTTTTTGTTTAACATCGTAACCAGTTTTTTGCTCCTTTTCTGATTTTGTTTTCCTTAATTCTGATTTAACCAACTCATCCTCTCTTTCTGTGCTTTATCTGGGTCTGCATTGTCTGAGCACACATTAACGCTTGTACCCAATAAAGTTGATAAGGAACTGATGAGGTCACTGTGTGTTAGAGGGAATCTGTAATAAAACTCAGCTAGTGGGTGTAGCGGCATAAGTAGAAGGGTCCCTGGCGAGCACCATGGGGCTTAAAGGGGTTTTGCCAAGAAGTCAGTTCCTTACCTGTTATCTGATCAGGAGACAAAATAAACTCAGCATGCTGAGTCACAGAGGAGAGGGAGGGGGTCTGGGCAGAGACAAGCAGTGCCAGGGAGCGTTTACAATGTTTACACAAATAATTACATTAGAACCAGTGGATTCTCTATACAAAAGACAGGATATTTCTCCACAGTCCCTTGCTAGCTCCTTCATGTTCCCTGTCATCAGATAACAAGTGCAGACAGAGCAAGCCCGGCCAGATCAGCTCCTGGTCGTGTCTAATGTAAACTGTCAGGTAACTAAGGGCATGTAAGGAAGGCTGTAGCTCTCAGAGGCTTCACTTTTTGTAATCACATATATTTAGAAAAATGATTAAATACCCATTTTGGAGGATCCCACGTCAACATTAGATCGTGGCAAAACCCCTTTAAATAGAGCACACTGGATAGCATGGCTTTCTTTGGCCACATGGCTGTTTCTCCATGTTGCAGCAGAACAAATGGTGAAGTGAGCACAGCGTAAGTATAGTTGACAATGTTTTACTACCAAAACCACAAAAATGGAGTATTCATGAAAAAACTATTACACTATGGGCCACACGTATGAACCTGTTTAGGTCTAAAACTCACTTTTTTGCCCATAGTAAGTTATGGGCCAAAGAGTGAGTTTTAGACCTAAACAGGTTCATACATGTGGCCCTAAGGGTATGTTCACACGGCGTGTTGGATCCGTTTTTGGATCCGTATTTCATTACATGAAAAACGCATTGAAAACTGCATCCAAAAAACGTATCCAAAACCGCATCTGCAAATGCGTTTTTGGATGCGTTTTTCGGATCCGTTTTTCAATGCGTTTTTTTTCAGATCACTGCCATTCAAATTTTAATCCAATGCGGTTTTCAGATACGAAAAGCGCATTTAACACCTACCCAAAAGTGTGTTTCATTTTTGGACCTGTTTTACAGGCTCCAAAAACGCACTCCATTGTTTCCTATGGGGATTTCACTTGTGTAAAACGCAAGTAGAATTGACATGGCAATTCTTTAAACGGATCCGAAAAACGCATCAAAAAGATGCAAGTAAACACGCATCGGTGGGCAAGTCCCCACCACCTATTCGTTCAGAACAGATTTCGGGGCTCGTTTAGGAGATAAGTGCAGGTCCCAGAGGTGGAACCCGGACCTATCGGACATTGTTGGCCTATCCTAGCGAAATGCCATCATTGTCTGTAGTGAGACAACTCCTTTAAGGGGCAGAGCAACAGATGTCAATTATATTTACTCCGTGCTCAGGTCAGAATTTGTTCAGCCGCAACATTTAGACGCAGCAAGAGTGCCAATTGGCAGAAGGAGCTTATTGAGGGGAAGTACCGCATTAGCATTCATTTTAAAGGGGTTTTCCCATCTCAGACATTTATGGTATTTCGATAGGATATGCCATAAATGTCACCTTGTAAGACCTGCTTCTGTTGCGAGAATGGGCTCCTAATATGCCTTGGGCACTACTCTCCATTCTTTTCAATGGGAGGTCCAAGGACAGCCATAGAGTTTTAAGGTCGGAACATCCCTTTAATAGCAAGTTCAAAATTCTGCCCTGATTAATTTCTTAATATATTGATTCAGCGTTTAAAGCTCAGATTTTCTGGTCGCTCCAAATCCTCTTAAAAGATGACATAAAAAATTCTGGGGGAGCTTAGGAGCTCGTCTGGTGTCAGAGTCCCTATAACATACAGCTCAGTGATGTCATCGGTTCCTTTCACATAAGTGGGCTGGAGTTTTTTTGTGTTCTACCTGTAGAACAGGGGTCTCTAACGTCGGCTCTCCAGATGTTGGGAAACAACAACAACCATCATGCATTTATATAATATATATGAGTGGGCATGATGGAAGAAGTAGTTTCCCAACAGCTGGAGAGCCGACGTTGCAGACCTCTGCTATAGAATGTCTTTTCTGCGCTGCACATAGTTGACACGTACACTTACATCAAGAATGCGCTCGACTGATTTTCTAAAGAATCGGTAATTGAAGCTCTCACAAGACTTTGTTTTAGTGTTTGATTCGCACACTGATTCTTTCTACTTTTTAAAAGCAGAAGTGGGACTTTTCTGAGTTCATTGGAAGCTTTGGGGATAGGAACGAATGCAATTGCCTTACAGGGGTTTTCTCACTACAGTAATTTGCTTTCCACATGTGGGGAAAGGTAAATGAAGACTTGCTCTTTTGATATTGCCCTGGTCAGGAGATAAGAGCGATGGAGGATGTAACTCAGGATCAGTACAGGATAAGTAATGTAATGTATGTACACAGTGACTGCACCAGCAGAATAGTGAGTGCAGCTCTGAAGGATAATACAGGATGTAACTCAGGATCAGTACAGGATAAGTAATGTATGTACACAGTGACTGCACCAGCAGAATAGTGAGTGCAGCTCTGGAGTATAATACAGGATGTAACTCAGGATCAGTACAGGATAAGTAATGTAATGTATGTACACAGTGCCTGCACCAGCAGAATAGAGAGTGAAACTCTGGAGTATAATACAGCATGTAACTCAGGATCAGTACAGGATAAGTAATGTATGTACACAGTGACTGCACCAGCAGAATAGTGAGTGCAGCTCTGGAGTATAATATAGGATGTAACTCAGGATCAGTACAGGATAAGTAATGTATGTACACAGTGACTGCACCAGCAGAATAGTGAGTGCAGCTCTGGAGTATAATATAGGATGTAACTCAGGATCAGTACAGGATAAGTAATGTTATGTACACAGTGACTCCACCAGCAGAACAGTGAGTGCAGCTCTGGAGTATAATACAGGATGTAACTCAGGATCAGTACAGGATAAGTAATGTGTATATATACAGTGAATGCACCAGCAGGATATTGAGTGCAGCTCTGGAGTATAATACAGGATGTAACGCAGGATCAGTACAGGTTAAGTAATGTATGTACACAGTGAATGCACCAGCAGAATAGTGAGTGCAGCTCTGGAGCATAATACAGGATGTAGCTCAGGATCAGTACAGGATAAGTAATGTATGTACAGTGACTACACCAGCAGAATAGTGAGTGCAGCTCTGGAGCATAATACAGGATGTAACTCAGGATCAGTACAGGATAAGTAATGTGTATATATACAGTGAATGCACCAGCAGAATAGTGAGTGCAGCTCTGGAGTATAGTACAGGATGTAACTCAGGATCAGTACAGGATAAGTAATGTATGTACACAGTGACTGCAGCAGCAGAATAGTGAGTGCAGCTCTGGAGTATAATACAGGATGTAACTCAGGATCAGTACAAGATAAGTAATGTAATATATGTACACAGTGAATGCACCAGCAGAATAGTGAGTGCAGCTCAGTATAATACAGGATGTAACTCAGGATCAGTACAGGATAAGTAATGTATGTACACAGTGACTGCAGCAGCAGAATAGTTGAAAAATGCAGCTCTAAGTAGTATAATACAGGATAGAAGTTAATGTAATGTATGTACCAACAGTGTACATGCACGCAGCAGCAGAATAGTGAGAGCAGCTCTGGAGTATAATACATGATGTAACTCGGGATCAGTACAGGATAAGTAATGTATGTACACAGTGATTGCACCAGCAGAATAGTGAGTGCATCTCTGGAGTATAATACAGGATGTAACTCAGGATCAGTACAGGATAAGTAATGTATGTGCACAGTTACTGCAGCAGCAGAATAGTGAGTGCAGCTCTTGGAAAAGAATTAAATAGTACATGATGTAACTCAGGATCAGTACAGGATAAGTAATGTATGTACACAGTGACTGCAGCAGCAGAATAGGGAGTGCAGCTCTGGAGTATAACATAGGAGCTAACTTGGGATCAGTTCAAGATGAGTATTATATATTACAATCCCTTAATCCCCACTCAGTCCACATGTTTTTTCGATCGGGGTAGCTGGTTGCAGCTTTAGTTATATCTAAATCCATACGTGAACTCAGACAGACGTTCTCGCTTCTGCTTCAACTACTTAATCTTAACTTCCCTTTGCATGATAACAATCACTCACTGGATGAACCGCACATTGTGTCGGATCACAAAACAGATGGGAATGTCCTGTTACAAGCGTACAATTATATCCTCTGAAATTGCATCTTACCGTCTGTGTGTGACTTTACATGATCCATTTATATACCCGTCACAATAGAATCCGCTTGTCGACGAGTAATTACACGGTTTGATGCACTGTGTTTCCTTCTCGTGACTTCCTCAGAATTAACGGCCATTGTTTTCTGCACTAAACCGAGATGCTTTTATTTACATACTGGGCTGCATAATCATCTGCATTGATCTGTCCCTCTAAATTGACCTCGAGGATCTTCATGCACGTTGTAACACTTCATAAAACAAACCCCATTCCAGTTTTAAGGAACGGTTTGGTCAGACACCCTCTGGGCGTCTTTAGCTTTTTTTTTAAATCCTATGTCAGTGTTGGGCGGGGAGGGCTACAAGTTGAATGTGGTGATTTGGTGGAGCTTTGATATAAAATGCTTTCCTGTGGCACAAAACTGATTGAGGATGACTGGTTCTTTCCTGGCTGCTCCGATCCAGCCATGGACTCAGGGCAGGTGGAACTGGAGGAGGAGCTGAGCGCAGCTCGAGGACTGGGGAAAGTGAGGACGGCGCGGAGGAAAGGCAGCAGAGGATCCACCAAAATACAGGTCAGTGGACAATTACCCAAACATACTTGTAGATCATCGACTAGCATGCAATGTCAATCAGCAGCCTCTAAGGCCAGCAGGATATTTGGGTTTATTAAAAGAGGCATGGACTCGCGGGACCGGGATGTAATTTTACCGTTATATAAAGCATTGGTGCGGCCGCATCTGGAATATGCTGTTCAGTTCTTGGCTCCAGTTTGTAGAAAGGATGTAATGGAACTAGAGAAAGTTCAAAGACGAGCAACCAAACTAATGAGAATGCAGCATCTTAGTAATGACGAGAAGTTAAAAGAGATAAACTTATTCAGTCTTGAGAAAAGACGTCTCCGTTGACAATTGATTAAAGGGGTTTTGCCAAGAAGTGAGTTTCTTACGTCTTAATCTGTTCCGAAGAGAAAATAAACAAACATGCTGCCTCACAGGGGAGATAGAGCGGGGCTGAGAACACAGCCATGAAGCAGGGAGCGTTGTGCAATGTTTACTCAAATAATCACATTACAACTAGCAGATTCTCTATACAAAACACAAGATCTTTCTCCACAGCCCCTTCAAATTCCCTGTCATGAGATAAGAAGTGCAAACACGCAAGCACGGCCAGATCAGCTCCCTGTCAGCTGCTGGTCATGTCTAATGCAAACTTTTAAGTAACTAAGGGCATGTAAAGAAAGCTGTAACTCTCAGAGGCTTCACTTTTTGTAATCACATATATTTAGAAAAGTGATTAAATCCCCATTTTGGAGGATCCCACATCAACATTACATCGTGGCAAAACCCCTTTAATTTACATATAAACAAGTTCTTAAATGGCCCTTACAAAAGTTCAACTCTTTTAACCTCTCGTCATTACTATGATGATATATATATATATATATATATATATATATATATATATATATAAGCATAAAGGTGTGTGTGTGTATATATATATTATATATACACACACACACTTTATGCTCTATCTAACATATTTATTTGTATCTGTATTATAAGTTAAGTTGATGGTATCAAAGAATTGATTGGACATCTAAGGGAGGGATATTGGGATATCGAGGTACTTGATGTTTAATATGTGCACCGCATTGCCCTGTATTGAAAGACATACAAATCTTTTAAGACTTCTCACTGCATCAAAAACATAGTTGCGTTTTTGGATGCGTTTTTTTTGCAGAAAGGCACAGCAATTAATACTGTACATTTCTGCACCAAGAAACGCATCTATGTATGAAAGCACCCTAAGGCTCAGCGCTTTCATTTTGAAGCAATTACATGCATGAGTCAGGTGCCTGAATTGCTGGTGTCATTTTTTTTTTTTGTACATTATTAGGGTGCATTCACACAGAGCGTATTTTTGATGCGTTTTTTGTGCACAAATATACAGCATTAACAGCTGTGCCTTTCTGCATAACGCATTCAAAAACGCGTCAGAAACACGTGGAAGCACCCTTCGTAAGACACACAGTACTGTGCAGAAGTTTAAGGCAGGTGCAGATAAAATGCTGCAAAGTAAGATTTATTTTAAAAATAAGTGTTAATAATTCATTTTTATTTATTAACAAGATGAAAAATGACTGAAAAAATAGAGATTAAAATCAAATCAGTATTGGGTGTGAGCGCCCTTGGCCTATTCCTCTAGGTACCTGCAAACAGTTTTTGAAGAAACTCGACAGGGAGGTTCTGCCAAACATCTTGGAGAACTAAGCCCAGATCTTCTGTGGATGTAGCTTCTCAGATCCGTCTGTCTCTTTATGTAATCCCAGAAAGACTCCATGATGTTGAGACCAGGGTTCTGTGTCGGCCATATTTATATACTTCCAGGACTCCTTATCCTGAAGATAGTCTTTTTTTTTTTTTTTTTTCTTTTTTTCAAATTGTCTTTATTAAAGTTTTATAAAAAAAAAAAATGTAAGTACAAACATCCCCCACAGGGAAAATAAGGGGAAGGAAGGAGAAAGAGAAGGGGAAGGTAGAAATGAAGATGGTTCTTAATGGGGTTATCCATTTTTTAACTTTTTTATTTTTTTTTAAAGTTTGAATGTACTGCTTAAAAACACATAGAAACCACCTTTACTGACATTGACTTTATGTTTGGAATCTTTATCCTACTGCAGAAAGATTTGCATCTCTCCCTTATAGTAGGCGTCTGCCCGGCAGCATGTTTGCAGTATTTTTCTGCACCTGCCTAAAACATTTGCACAGTACTGGCTATACGTGCTCAGAATAGCATGATGGGATATGCATGGTTCAGGTATATTCAGCATGCTGAGCCCTAAGGAGAGGTGTCGGGGTCACTCTCTGTTGTTACCGCTCACTTGATTACATTTTCCAAAGGGAGCACCAAAGGCTAAAATAAAGAGATGTGCAATGCTATGGTATATTACAGTAGCCTGATCTGTTGTTTCCTATCAGGATGAATTCCACTACAGCGACAAGAGCTTTGAAGAGCAAAACCTACCTACAGAAAGCAGCGAAATAGAAGGCGAGAACATGGGAGGTTGGTGGCCTGAATACGGTTCTTCAAACTCAGGTGTGACCCCACTAGACAGTTTATTGACCCCTTGTCTGAACCGCCTGGCAGACAAGGGGTGGAGCATGCACTGCATCACATTTTGGTTTTTTATGGCACAGTTCTCTTTTTTTTTTCTTCTTAATTACAAGTTCATTTGTTGGTTCCTAACACGTTAAACATGTTTTCTTTTTGTGATTATTTTAATCATTTCTTTGTTTTTTTTATTTTGAGGCATGTGCAAGCTGGATGAACTGCCTAGTGTGGCTCTTGGGTTTTGTGCAACGTTTGGTATTATGTCTCTATTACGTTGTCTATTTATATGTTTGTTCAAGCTTCTATGTGTTGTCCTTCTTAAAGGATATGTACACCTTCACACTTTAATATTTCATTGTTTATTTGCTTCCAAAATGCAGAATTATGCAACTTTCTGAATAGCTTCTATAACAAATTTTCTGGCATTTTGTTGTTGTGGAGTTTGTGTAACTCTTTCACATAGCTGGCTGTGCTGCTGAATGTGACATAGATTCACTTCGAGGTGGTCTCCAAAAGGGATTTTACATTATGGCAAAACCCCCTTTAACTTTGATCTACACAGTAAACAGAGATAAGATGTATTGAAGTTGTAGGATGGCTTTAAAGGGGTTGTCTTGCTACAAAGATTGCTTTTTATGTTAAAGCTCTTGCAAAAACAAGTCACTTTGCAATATATGTCCATTAACAGTGTCCTACCTATTCTGAGATATCCTCTCTGTATGGGCTGCATCAGCTCTTCAGGTCACTACAGCTACAGACCTGTTAGTCTCTCATGATAGGCTGCCAGCACCGGTTGCTATAGCTACAGACCTGGATTCTTCTGCAGCCTAGTAGAAGCCAGTAAACACGCTCCTGAATTCAAAATGAAACCAAGAAAACTGGACGAATCAATGTAGTGAGACAACCCCTTTAAGAAAGGGTGGCCTTACCTAAACTATGTCTTAGCTAAATGGATGCATTTTTCATAAATCAAAGAAGCATTAAAGGGGTTGTCTCACCTCATTGTTTCACAGAGCCAAAAGCAGCTTTCATTCATGTATCCTGTCTCTTCGTGGTTTGGCTGTGGGTGATAAGCGCATCAGCTCTGTATTCAAGGTCTGCTAATTACTCGGACATGGGCACAGGAGATGTTTATCTTAAGTTCAGAGAAGCTTCAGAGCTAAAGTAAACAAAAGTAATTAGTCTCCCTTGTTTGTTAGATCAGATAACACTCAGGCTCTCAAGCTGCAGCAGTTCTGTGTGCAGACCTATGTGATGTCGTCATCCCTGCTTTGAGATAAGACAAACAGCAGGGGGAGGAGGACAGTAACCTAGAGAAACCTGTGTGCACTCAGAGCTGATAAAATCACTTTTATCTCCTCAACAAAGAAAAATAAAAAAAGCAATATATTTGGAAAACGTCTTCATTTACTCTCCCCTACATGTTGAAAGCTAATCTTTGTAGCGAGACAACCCCTATAAGTGAAAGTGCTTTGGAGAGAAAATTAAAAAATACAAAACATTCTTTCCATCACATCTCTGGTAGTCTAGAGATTTTGATAATCCAGGACCTTCCTACAGAGCTGTGTCAGAGGTCCCATGCGGAGCCTACATTGCAAAGGTGGAACTGGATCTGTTACATGACAGACACCAGTACCTGCAACGAGCTCCCATCTGATTTCTGTCATGGTGTCTTGACGTTTCAACCCAAAATTTTTTTTACAATTTTTGACGAAATCTGTGACAAGGCCTCATAAAGGAACCTGCGATGCAGATTTGACCAGGTGTAAGTGATCCATGTTTACCCTGGTGCCTTATTTAGGACGGTCTTGCAGGAGATCTGTTAGCCTATGTTCACACGGCGAAATTGCGGCGCGTACAGTATGCACCGCAATACGCTTGGTGATTTGGGAGTCGTGTCGATCAGCGCATACTCCCGAAGCACGGGTAGGAAGAGGGGGGCGGCAGACCGTCGGCCCCATTGACATGCATCACTCGTGGCACGTAATCACCGCGACTAATTAACATCGCTTATCTCCCCGCACGTACAATACGATCGGATTGTATGAGCGGGGAGAGGAGGTGTAATCCATAGTTCTCTATGAGAGCTATGGATTACCGTAATTGCTGCACACATCTCGCCGTATATAAGGCTATGTTCACACGGCTTATTTTGAGACGTATTTCAGCCCGTAATTCGGGCTGGAATACGTCCCAGTCATTGTGGTAATCCACAGTTCTCATAGAGAACTATGGATTACGTCTCCTCTCCCCGCTCGCACAATACGGCGAGCGGGGAGAGAAGTGTCATTTAGAGAGTGTCATTTATTCACGGCGTATACGGGCTGCTGAGCCCTCCCACCCGCCCCCGTACACCGCGAAATACGTCCCGCAATTACTCCGTGTGTACATAGCCTAAAGCGCAAATACGCGGCGAAATTCGCTCCGAAATACGCGGCAATTTAAGCCGTGCGAACATACCCTTATTCTCAAAGTTTCATTGCACGAACAGCGACTACCTTTCATCGCTCCTTTTAAGGGTGAACGCACATAAGATGGATTTTCTGCTGAAATTTCCGCAGGTACATCTGCCTGTAAAAATCGTGCCGATTTTGGTGCGGGTTGTACCCCATTGAGTTCAGTGGGGTAAAATCCACACTGGAAATTGACACGCTGTATAAAAATCTACATCACCTATCGATTTCTGCACAGAAAATTGGGCATGAAATTTGTAAAATCCCACCCACATGGCTAGTACCGTCATCCACTGCGGATTTTCCGCGTGCAAATCCGCAGCAAACCTGTCCTGTTTGCATTCACCCTAATGCTGGATTGAAGGAATGTTTCTGCAAAATCGAAGCTATTGCTGTCTGCTAAATTCATTATAATGTCTGATTTCTATTCATGGACATAGAATGTTGATCTGATATTTTGTATGTTCTGCAGGATTGGGATTACGAGCCGTCGTGGAAGAGCTGGAGATGGAGAGAAATCAGCTGCAGGAGCAGATCATGACCCTGGAAGAGCGATGTCAGGAGCTGGAGGACAGGTTGCAGCTCCAGCTCCGCATTGAATCCTTGCAGGTTTGTCTTTACGATCAATTCAGTATACCAAGTACCGCTGAGCACACGCTACTTGTTTGCCGGGCACAGCAGGCATGTGGCATGTTAATTTAGAGCGCGGCTGGCGAATTCATCAGCCTGCGGGACATCTGCAGCTCCGTTTAGTGGTCACTTGCCATTGTCCATGCCTCTTAGTAGATGAAATGTATCACTCGCTGAAGATTTTGCATTTGCTTCATTATCTGGGTCTTGTAACCAAACCTTTTAACACAGGTAACATTTGATGTAGATGAAGAGACTCCGTCCTTGGCCCAGGTGTGTGGGGCTTGTTGCAGGTCACTTGCGTGTGAGGTGTGAACCTGGGATCTTAACACTGCTTCGGTGTGGTTGTGTCACTTATCATCACTTACTGTTCTGTTTGAGGTGTCACTAACACATTTAAAGGGAATCTTATCGCCAATTAGTTTTAAGTTTTTTTTTTTTTTACTAATTAAAATCAGATACTGATCCATATTCTTTTCTTCTTAGCCATTTTTATTTTCTGGTTGTTGATTTTTTTTATTTCTGTTTGTATATGATCCTGTATATGATTATGGCAGCGCTGCTTTTAACAGCATTTAGAGAGATGCTTTACATCAGCTTCATGGACATAGGAGCCTGTGAACAGGAGCAGATCAATTGACTTCTATAGGAGAGTGTTCAGCTACATGGACATAGGAGCCTGTGAACAGGAGCAGACCCATTGACTTCTATAGGAGAGTGTTCAGCTACATGGACATAGGAGCCTGTGAACAGGAGCAGACCCATTGACTTCTATAGGAGAGTGTTCAGCTACATGGACATAGGAGCCTGTGAACAGAAGCAGACCCATTGACTTCTATAGGAGAGTGTTCAGCTACATGGACATAGGAGAGTTTTCTAGGCTCTGTGACCTGGGAAGAAGTCAGTGTGTCGGGAGGTGGAGAGGGTGAGCTGTGACATCTCCTATTGTGACTGGTGAAGCCTATGTTTTCTACACAGATTGGTGTCACGTTTCAGTGTAATCCTGTCTGTGCTGATAATGAGGACACTGCTGAAAAGTGATCTCTACAGAACATGAGGCATTAGACTATTGTGACCAGGGCTGTGGAGTCGGAGTCGTGGAGTCTGAGTCGTCATAAAATGGTCCGACTCCCAAAATATATAATAAGTTGGTTCTGTTAGTTCGATGCAGTGCAAAGAGCAATTTTATATACAGTCATCTTACCGACCTTATACATAAATGTGACTTGCAAGTATTTAGCATCTGCTTAGTGCTGCAGATTCTTTCCTGTAACTGCATTGTTACTGTTTTGCTCCTAAAAATCATAATTTTTATTATTTTGTTAGTATTTGGGAAATCTGCCTTTGGTTTTCAGCTCTGCCTGAATCCTTCTGGGCTCTGACTCAGATTCAATCATATCTTGACCAAAATCTGATCCTAGATCTCTTCTACACATTCAAAAGATCAAAACATTGTTACCCTTTTGCTTGTCAGTGTCTGTTCTACCTAAATAGCTTGATTATTGTATCATAAGGTGAGAAAAAGCCGGATGTAACCATTTTACTATAGTAAAGTTATCACTTAAACATGCGCCATGTATGAGGGAGTCGGAGGTTTGGGAAATTGAGGAGTCGGAGTTGAGGCTTTGGCTTGCCGACTGCACAGCCCTGATTGTGACTGGTGGATCCTGTGTTATCTATACACATTGGGTTCACCTTTCAAAGTAATCCTGCTTGTACTGATAATGAGAAGACTGCTGAGAAGTGATCTCTACAAAACATGAGGCATTAGTCTATTGTGAATGGTGGATTCTGTGTTATCTAAACACATTGATGTCATCTCTCAGGGTAACCCTGCTTGTGTTGATAATGAGGAGACTACTGAAAAGTTTTCTCAACAGAACAGGAAGTGTCAGATTATTTTTAGGACTAATGACCAAAGTAAAAACTTTAGGAATTTAAAAAAAAATATTGATAGCGAGATGGAAAATGAATACAAACGTAAGCCAAAAACCGTATTTGACATAAAAACATGATTTAAGCAATAGGTTATTTCCAGGGAGGTGTGTCATATTGGATTGGCAATCTGGAATCCCTGATTCTGAACTCACTATTGACTTCCCTTTCCCAGATGGCAAGGTATTTACCATCCATGATGTATTGGGAAATGGCGTTTAGAGAGTCACACATAGGTCGTACGTCTCCCCACACCGAGGATACACTCTGATAGTCACGTTTTTTTTAAATGTCAGGCTCCGCAGGCGGACTTACTACACTGCTTTTGGCTCTGCCAAGGATCCAAACGTTTTGGCTGAGTGTCCGGTCGTTTACCTCTTATCGTGGGCTCTTTTCAGCATTCTTCCCAATGAATACATGTCATACCCGAAAAACTTCTGTTTTACGTGGCGGCGGCAGCAAGGAAGGCTATCTTGCAATGCTGGATACAGCCCAATCCACCGACCATGAAAATATTTCTGGAAAAACTGTCACATATTTTCCGCATGGACTGGGTGGAAGCGGCCACGCAAAAAGAACAAAAAGCACAACACTTTTTTCAGATTTGGTAAAAATTTATTGTACTCCTCCCCGCACACATCCAAGACAAGATTAGGAAATGGTTTCAATTTACAATGTGATACCTAAAAACCAATCCATTGAGTATAACACGTGAACAAACAGGGTGAGCTGCACGACCACTGGTTTGATCTGGATGTGGTGGGCATCCAGGCCACGGGTGGATCTTCCCATGTTCCTTCCCTCCCCACCCCCCTCTTTACCCTCCATTCTCCTCCTTTTAGTTGTGTGTATAGTTAGTTTATGGCGTAACCTCTTCTTCTCACCATGTCTGCCACAAGTAGAACACAGGTTTGCAGAGGAACGTATGGGAAAAGTTTGTGATGACATTTAGGCAATGTTCACACGGCTTATTGCCGACGTAATTGTGGGGACGGATTTCACCCCGCAATTACGCCGGCAGCCGTGCAGCGGGGGCAGGGCGGGGGGCTGGCAGCTCGCCGGCCCCATAGACACTCATTATTCACGGCCCGTACACGCTGTAAATAATGTGCATGTCACTTTCTCCCCCCGCGGCGGATTCGCCGAGCGGGGAGAGGAGACGGAATCCATAGTTCTCTATGAGAACTGTGGATTACCGTAATGACTGTGACGGATTCCAGCCGTATTGTAGCGCAAATCCGGCGCGCAGTACGGCTGGAATCAGTCCCAGAATAAGCCGTGTGAACGAGACCTTAAACGGTGTCGGGAGTGCCACGGGTTTGAGACGCACGCTAGCACCAAGATAGAAATTTCTTTCTTATGCATGGTGGCACCCACATGGGGTGCTCAAAGAAGTGGCTCCTGTATACTGTAGTTTGTAACGAATTCTTATATCTACAAGACTACTCTGTTATACAGGCAGTCCCCGGGTTACATACGGGATAGGGACTGTAGGTTTGTTCTTAAGTTGAAATTGTATGTAATTCGGAACAGGTAGATTTATTAAATGCAATTCCTTTTTTTAGTTTTGGATAGTGCAGGGAAGGGTTTTTTTACATTTGTTTTACTGTCTGTGCACTTTTTTAGAAGATTTCACCTAACGTTCTGTATCTCATGTGCAGCTGTGGCATGCTGGCACTTGGTTATAATGGGGCGTGACTCAGTGTTGAATGTCAACCACGCCTCATACGTCTCCGTTTGTAACTAGGGGACGTATGTTAGTCGGAACGATGTAAGTCGGGGACTGCCTGTAGTTCCTATTTTGTGAGATGCATGTTTATACCTGCTCGCTCGCACTGTACAGTCTACCCTTCAGGAAATGCATTACTATATTTACCAGCCTACTTTGTCAACGTTCCCATTTACTGGACAATGTGATCTCCATCCCTAGGCTCGATGTGCGACATCTTATATTTTATGGAACGCCTTCTTGTATTCATAGGACTACGATGTTAACGCCTCTATCTGTGTGTGACGGTTTTATGTGGCTTGTATGCCGTTTTGTGTTGAAAAATTATTAATTCTCTTAATAAAAACATATTTGGAAAAAAAAACAAACCATTAGGTTATTTCCATATGACACATTCACTTTAAGACTGCAAAGTAGAACTGGGTAGTCAGCAGCCAACACAGCGTTTTTGGGGTGTAATGTGTGCCCAGTGCATCCCTAAATCAGTGTTCATAACACATGTAGTATATTTACTATTTTGCCATAGGCAAACTTAAACTCTATCAGTTCCCTATCTATAAAGCACTAAAACGTAACTTTTATTATGTATAAGACCCTGTTCACACGACGGTTTTAGCCGCGGTTTCCGCTGCGGCTCTCGCGGCCAAAACCTCGTCGTGCCGCGCCACAAACTCGCTTCTCCCGACGCGGGTTTGCGGCGCGGGCGGTGGGCGTGGCCCCGGCGGGAGGGGAGTGGTTTGGGGCACGGCTTGCGCCGAGGGTTTGCCCCTATGCAAATTAATAGCAGGGGGAAACCCGCGGCGCGAGCCGCTTCCCAGCCGCGCACCACCCGCGGCGACTCCCGCGGCAGCATCGCGCGGCCGCCGCGCAGTGAACTCCCTGTCAGGAATTGACAGAGTTCTTCACACGCGCGGGTTTGGCCGCGGCCCCGGAGCCGCAGCCAAACCCACGGAGTGTGAATATTAACACGGTTTCCCATAGGAAACCATGTTAATAAACTAGGCGCGATTGGCCGCGGTTATGGCCGCGAACCCGCGTCGGAACCCGCGGCCATAACCGCGGCCAAATCCGTCGTGTGAACAGGGCCTAACTCTTAACCTCTATACACACTATTTAAAAACCTGATCTCTAACCTCACCATTTAACCCTTTCTACTTCTGAATGAAGGAATAGCTCCTTTTCTATTATCAAGTCTGGTGGAGCACCACCTATTAACAGGAAAGCCTTATATATACAGCAATTTACTTACTCCAGTAAGGGATCCCAAGCATCCTACTTGGGCAGTCGTCCCTAATCTAATGGACACAGAACAAATAAGGCCCCCTTGTGAGACCCTCTGCAGCGGGTGACACTAGTAGACAGAGGTGAGAAATCACAATTTAAAACGTCATGTCTGACCTCCCCAACATGTTTCACTAGCTAACCTGGCTTCATCAAGGGTTAGGCCCTGTTCACACGACGAATTTGGCCGCGGTTATGGCCGCGGGTTCCGAAGCGGTTTCCGCGGCCATAACAGCGGCCAAATCGCGCCTAGTTTATTAACATGGTTTCCTATAGGAAACCGCGTTAATATTCACACTCCGTGGTTTGGCCGCGGCTCCGGGGCCGCGGCCAAACCCGCACGTGTGAAGAACTCTCCTGTCAATTCCTGACAGGGAGTGCTCTGCGCGGCGGCCGTGCGGTGCTGCCGCGGGTGTCGCCGCGGGTGGTGGGCGGCTGGGACGCGGCTCGCGCCGCGGTTTTCCCCCTGCTATTAATTTGCATGGGGGTAAACCTTCGGCGCAAGCCGCGCCCCAAACCACGCCCCTCCCGCGCCGAGACCACGCCCACCGCCCGCGCCGCAAACCTGCGTTGGGAGACACGAGTTTGCGGCGAGGTCCGACGAGGCTCTGGGCGCGGGAACCGCCGCGAGAGCAGCGGCGAAACCCGCGCCCAAAACCGCCGTCTGAACGAGGCCTTAGAGGTCTGGTGGTCTACATGTCTGCAAGTGACACCCTCTGCAGCGGGTGACACAATGGGGCCTTATTTGTTTTGTGTCCATCAGATTAGGGACGACTGCCCAAGTAGGAGGCTTGGGATCCCTCACTGGGGTTAGTAAATTGCTGTATATATAAGGCTTTCTTGTTAATAGGTGGTGCTCCACCAGACTTGATAATTGAAAAGGAGCTATTCCTTCTTTCAGAAGTAGAAAGTGTTAAATGATGAGGTTAGAAATCAGGTTTTTAAATAGTGTGTATAGAGGTTAAGAGTTAGATATAATAAAAGTTACGTTTTAGTGTTTTACAGATAGAGAACTGATAGAGTTTAAGTTTGCCTATGGCAAAATAGTAAATATAGTGATCAAAAGTCACTCTCTGTTCTCTTGCGAGATTCCCATTTTTTTGGAGACTCATAACACACGTAGAACACTTCCTATTGGCTGCCTTATAAAATCAGCATCGTCATTTAGACAAAATACATTTGTGCAGAATAAATCCACAGCATGTAGGTTTAGTTTGTAAAATCCATGCATTGAACTGTTGCAGATTGTCTGCGACCGTTATTTGGTCTGTTTTTGGCACATAGGGGGGCGGCTTTTGTCTGTGGTTTGCGGATTCAAGCCCTCTCCCTTCGCACCCACATGATCATGTTCTGCCCGAAAACCGGGCGCAAGAATGAACATGTTCTAAGATTTTCGGTGTCAAAAACCGTCTGGCAGAAAATCCCTTCAGTGGGGACTGCTGCACGGATTTTCTATTAAGGCTAATGAGGGAGCGTTACTTGTCGGTGTTCAGACGGTTTGTAAAGCCACAAACCGTCTGAAAAACCGACCAGTAACCATTGTCGTGGGTTCAAGCCCTAAGTGTATTTTTTTTTTTTTTTTAACCATTCTGGACCCATTTCAGGTATTTTTTTTTTTTTGTTAAACAATCTCTTTAAATGTGACTACTAGAGATGCTGCTTCCCGTAGATGGCACTAGACTCCTTCACTGGTTTTCTCAGAGCTTACTTCTCTATTTCCCAGGGAGCACAGCTTGGTTTATAGGTCTTCCAACATCTTTATGGAGACACATTTCCTCCCTAGAGACAGAAACACACCAGCCTTAGCTAATTATACGAGTTGTGCGCAATAGTCACAAGTAAAATAAAGTCCTTGGTAAAAAAAAAATGTATCTGGCGTTCTAATTCATTCAGCTGAAAAATTACTCGAAGGGTGAGTTTACACAGCGTATACTGTGTGCATCACTATACGCCGGGTGTTTTAGAAGTATGTTCTGTGCCGGCTCCCATTGGCTGCCACTATCCGCGCTGGGACATGTCACTTCTTTCTCCCGGCGTGCAGTACGCGTCGGGAAAAATGGCAGGTAATTGTAGCTGTTAATGAGAGCTAAGAATTACCGTAGCTGCGGGCTTATTGTAGCGCAATTACGCCCCGAAATACGGCCCGCAAAGACACCGTGTGAACATAACCCTAGGACGCTTTCACCACGGACAGATACGCTATGAATTTTCTTCAGCGTGTTACATTACCAGCAACATGAAGGCAATTGTTAGAAATTTCCGAAAAATCCACACACAATCTGTATGTACATAGACCCGCGGTGCAGATCTTAAATCCACATCATGTCACTTTTTGTTGCGGCTCCATTGTGGATCTATTGTATATTTTTCCCATTGACTTTAAAGGAAAAGATTATGGGCCTTATGTATGAAGACTGTCTAGCACACAGATGTCAAACTGGCGGCCCACCAGCTGTTGGGAAACTACAATTCCCATCATGCATTTGTATAATCTGTAACAGTGGGCATGATGGGAGTTGTAGTTTCCCAACAGCTGGAGGGCCGCCAGTTTGACACCCCTGGTCTAGCAGTAAGACTTTCTTTGTTGCCCAAAGCAACCAATCAGAGCTCATAGTAACCAATCAGAGCCCATAGCAACCAATCAGAGTGCCGCGGTTATTGTCCAGAGCACTATATGAAGTGAAATCTGAGGGCTGATTGGTTGCTATTGGCTCTGAATGGTTGCTATGGTCTCTGGTTACTATGAGCTCTGATTGGTTGCTATGGGCTCTGGTTGCTATGACCTTTTGTTGCTATGGGCTCTGATTGCTATGGGCAACAGAGACAGTCTTACTGCTAAACGGTTTTCATACATAAGGCCTTATATCCACAATGAATCTGAATCACCAGTTCTTGTGGATTTTGTTGATCGGCAGCAAAAGAGTAAATGCAGAATATATATTCATCTATGTATATTTTCCACATTTACATACTGCAAATGGTCCACACCAAAATTCTTTTGCTGCTGCAGATTCCCTGGTGTGGGGGTGAAAACACCCCGATACTTTGCCATAACTAGAAGTTGGCGAGAGTAACGTGGCATTTGCCAGGTAACAATACAATATGGCATTTATTTGTTGCCCATAGCCAGTATATCCCATTGGATTTTTTAACTTAAAAGAGTGTTCCCGCCACCATACACTTTGATGGCATATCGCTAGCCTATACCATCAAACTGTGATGGGTGCAGGTCCTACCTCTGCATCTATCTTGGGAACAGGCCCCCGAAAGTCTCGGCTCAGAATGGAGAGCTGTTTGCCCTTGTGCACGACTCTTTTCTGAGCTGAAACTTTTGGGGGCCTGTTCCCGAAGTGGAACCCGCACCTGTCACAGGTTGATGTCATATCCTATTGATATGCCATCCAAGTGTATGGTGGGAAAACCCCTTTAAAGGGGTTGTCTCTCTACAAGGATTGCTTTTTATGTTAAAGATCTTGCAAAAACAAGTCACTTTGCAATATGTGTCCATTAACAGTGTCCGACCTATTCCTAGATATCCCCTCTTGTATGGGCTGCATCAGCTCCTCAGGTCGCTATAGCTACAGACCTCTTCCATCTCTCATGATAGGCTGACAAAACTTGTCGCTATAGCTACAGACCTGTTCAATCTCTCCTGATAGGCTGCCAGCACTGGTCGCTATAGCTACAGACCTGTTCAATCTCTCATGATAGGCTGACCGCACTTGTCGCTATAGCTACAGACCTGTTCCATCTCTCCTGATAGGCTGCCACCACTGGTCGCTATAGCTACAGACCTGTTCGTTCTCTCCTGATAGGCTGCTAGCGCTGGTCGCTATAGCTACAGACCTGTTGGATCTCTTATGATAGGCTGCCAGCGCTGGCTGCTATAGCTACAGACCTGGCTTCTACTGCAGCCTAGTAGAAGCCAGTAAACGCCCCTGAATTCAAAATGAAACCAAGAAAACAGGACTGAGGTAAGATGAATCAACGTAGTGAGACAAATCCAATGGGATATACTGACTTTGGCCAACAAATAAATGCCATAGTGTGTCCGGTTACCTGGACAAGCCGACAAAGTATATGGTGGGAAAAACTCAATACTTGTAGTAAAATATGGCTGTATAATTAATACCACCTCTCCCAGGAGGAGGCAATGTGTGATTCAGAGGCGTAACTTCAAGCTCTTGGTCCCTAGTGCAAAAAGTGTAATTGGGCCCCCCAGTTACCATGCACCATTTACAATACTGGTGTTTTCTTACGTGACAGAAGGGCTTTTGGGCCCCCTCAGGGTGCAGGGCCCAGTAGCGACTGCTACCGCTGCACCCCCTGAAGCTACACCCCTGGTGCGAGTCACACCACATACAGTGCCCCTAAAAGTTGATGGAATCGACCAGTCGGGTATCATTTTGCACTAGTCCCCTTACACTAATATCATATTTGGTTGGGGGTTGTAGGTTGCAACAAGTTCTTCATTTTAGTTACTTCACGACTCTACACTCCACATGGTTCTTGTTTCACGAAGGTGGCAGATTTACGGTGGCTCATGGACTCTCACAATGACATGGATGTACCGCGTCGTACGCGTTGGTGATATGTTGAATTTTTTTTTTGGCAATGATAAATTCTTTAGATTTTATGGAATTTTTTTTTCTTGCATCTTTACTTTGTTGCAGAGTGAAAACGAGCGCTTCCAGACTCAGTTGGCCCAGATTCGTCAACAGCAGAGCCAAGAGGCTGAGAAGCACCATGACCTTATTTCAACCTTGAATGATCAGCTCAAAGGGTATTGTTTCCTTCTAGCCTTAAAGGGAATATGTCGCCAATTTTTTTTTTTTTTTACTTATTAAATCAAGCCCCTGATCCATATTCTTGTCCTCTCAGTCGTTCTTATTTCCTGATTGTAGATTTCTCCATTCAGTCGTCTATATATGATTGTGGGGAAGACATTCTTGCTTGCACTGCTTTAACAGCAGTCAGAGAGATACTTTACAGCAGCTTCATGCCCATAGGATTCTTAAGACAGTTTCTGTCCCATAGACTTGTATAGGAGAGTTTTCACTGTGAAGGGAGGGGAGACGGGGAGCTGTGACTATCTCCTCTTGTGACTGGTGGATTCAGTGTTAGGGCTTGTTCACACGACGTTTTGGATCTGTTTTGGATGCGTTTTTAACCTGCGAAAACTGGATGCAAACTGCATCCAAAAAGCGGATCCAGAAAACGCAACAGCTGATCCTTTTTTGGATGCATTTTGCATGCATTTTACGGATCCGTTTTTTTGGATCCGATTTTTAAATGCTTTATTTAAATCAACCTATCAAACTGCAATTTAAATATAATATAACCTATCAAGGACCAAGAAAAAAATCTTTTTTTTACCTAGTGTCAATCAACTGTACATACACCTATGATTTTAGAACCCGCCCCACATCCCTATTATTTATTTATTTTTTTTAAATCAACCAATAGTTTTCAAACTCAGAGACCCGACGTCCATGTGCATCCGGTGGTATGCTGGGGGCTGTGGGACTGACATTATCCTCCTCTCCTTTACACATGTAGAATGAAGGCATTTTCGGAATAGCACATTGCATCAGAAAAATTAGCCCTCCCATTAAAATGATACAAAATATAACCCAAACATAATATTCAAATTTTATATTTAATTTAAATCCAATGCGTTTTACGGATGCGTTTTTGCCATCGAAAGCGGATCCAAAATGCACCCAAATGTATGCTGCGTATTTGGATCCACTTTCGGGATGCCAAAAGCGCACTCCATTATTTCCTATGGGGATTTCTCTTGCGTAAAACGCAAGAAGAATTGACATGTCAATTCTTAAAACGGATCCGAAAAGCGCATCGGCGATCACTAGTGTGAACAGCGATGCGCTTTTGCCATTGACAGCAATGTTAATCACACTGATAATTGTTAGATCCGTTTTGCGGATCCGTAAAACGGATCCGTAAAACGGATCACAAAAACGTTGTGAACAAGCCATTATCTGTATACATTGGTGTCTCCTTTCAGCTTGACCCTGCTGTTACTGATAATGAGCAGACACTGAAAAGCTCTCTAAACAGAACAGGAAGTTTCAGATGATTATTAGGCTTAGTGGCCAAAGTGAAAACTGCAGGACTTAAGAATTCTTAAAAAAAAATACTGAAAGTGATCTGGAAAATTTAAAAAAAAACATAACCAAAAATTCATAAAAAATGTGTTTAACATAAAAACATGAGTTAAACAATAAGTCATTTTTTTTGATGACACATTCCCTTTAAATGCAGATAAGGTGGTTGGAGATTGGGTTGTAACGTAGCTGTGTTAGGCTAGGTTCACACGGCTTATCCACGGCGTAATTGCGGGGACGGTTTTCACCCACAATTACGCCGTGTAGTGGGGGCGGTGGCAGCCCGCCGGCCCCATAGACTTTCATCATCCACGGCACGTATCCCGCCGGGATAATGTGCATGTAACTTTCTCCCCGCTCGCGAAATACGGCGAGCAGGGAGAGGAGACGGAATCCATAGTTCTCTATGAGAACTGTGGATTACCGTAATGGCTGGGACGGATTTCAGCCCTATTGAGCGCAGTACGGCGCGCAATACGGCCTGAAATCCGTCCCAAAATCAGCCGTGTGAACATAGCCTTAAAATTAATTACATTTTCTTTGCCAAACCTAAACTTTTAGCCATAGTGTTTGCAAAATTGGCTTCAGTCGCTAACTCTTCTGCTTGACGTTTCAAAGCTTGACAAACAGGAACGCGTTTCTTGAAAATGCCATTGTGGAAAAGGAGCAAACTATCCTGGAAGTCACCGAGAAGCTGGAGAAGCTGAACCGAATCTCCAAAACCCTGCAAGAGAAAGAGGCTCTGAACAAAGAACTCCTTGAGAAATTGGATCAGTATGAGCTCCAGGTCAGTGGGTCACTCACCTTCCCGACCATAGAGCTTGGTGTTTAAGAATGGTCAGATGCAAATAGTGGATACGTCCATCACATGTTGTGATCTCATTTCGATTGTCGTATAGGAAGATACAGGCAGTCCCCGAGTTACGAATGCAGGCTTGGTCTTAAAGGTGTTTTGCCAAGAAGTGAGTTCCTTACCTATTATCTGCTCAGGAGAGAAGATAAACTCAGCATGCAGCGTCATGGAGGGGATAGGGAGGGGGGTGATCAGAGAGGGAGGAAGTAGGGAGCATCTGCAATCTTCACTCAAATAATTACATTACAACCATTGGATTCTCTATACAGCAGACAGCCTCATACACTGCACTTTTCTCCCCAGTCATCAGATAAGAAGTGCAAACACGCAAGCGCGGCCAGGTCAGCTCCTGTCAGTGTCTTGGTCGTGTCTAAGGTAAACTGTCAGGAAACTAAGGGGGACTGAGCAATGCTGTAGTTCTCAGAGGCTTCACTTTTTGTAGTCACATATATTTCGAAAAGTGATTAAATACCCATTTTGGAGGATCCCACGTCAACATTACATCGTGTCAAAACCCATTTAAGTTGAATTTGTATCAGAAAGGGGAACAGCACCGTACGGTGTGTAAAGTTTTGAATTGCCTTTTTGCCCTCTACTAAGCATCTGCATATCACAAGGCATTATGGGAAAGGAGATGAGAAGCTCAAGGCGCCTATTGGGTGTAACAAATCCTCAATTTGCTTTTGACCCACTGAGTCTTGAGAAAGCAAAAGGGATATTAGCCAAGCCAGTATCATCCATCTGCAGACAGCTGTTTCGGGATTTTGTCCCTCATCAGTGCAGAGCAGAGCGATAATGGCTGGCTGGGTGGGAGGCAATGAGTGGCTCAGAAAGGGGAACATCTCTCCTTGAGGAGAGCACCGTACGGTCTGTAGAGTTTTGAATTGTCTTTTTAGCCCATACTAAGCATTGCTTCACAGGCATTTGGAAAGGAGTGAGAACTCAGCGCCTCATTGGTGTAACAAATCCTCATGTTGCTTTTGACCCACTGAGTCTGAGAAAGCAACAAGGAATTAGCCAAGCAGTACATCCATCTGCAGATCAGCTGTTTCGGATGTGCCCTACATCAGTGCAGAGCAATAAGTCTGGAACTGGGTGGAGCATGAGTGGTCAAAGGGGAACATCAAGTTGTAGAGGACATCCCTTTGTATAGATTGTCTATATTACAAATAATTGTAAAAGCACCGAATAAGATTCAAAACTCTCACACCTATGGTCACTCCGATATTCTCTGAGCACTCATTGCTTCCACAGCTTACTTCCTGCTCTAAAGACAAAACAAAAGGGTCTGAGATGTTCAGACTGCCCTAAATCCCTTTTGTTCTCATACCAGTGGAAAATGAATTAGGAGATTGAACCAAAGAGGGTACCTTGCTCCCTTATTGGAGCCTGAAGAATTTATATGCAACGCATTGGTACCAGAGTATGTGGAACTCTATCAGAATTTTTTTGATGACATACTAAGTACATTGATGTGGTCATTCAAGAGTTCCCTCATTAGTAGTGCGCAGTGCTGCTCACTTGACGTTAAGCAGCCTACTGCTGACATGGACTTGTCCAGCACCATATCTCTTACTAAGCTGTGGCTAACAGCGTATAGTCGAGACACCCTTTAAGAGCCACTTTAAGTGCAATATACGACATAGGGTGGCACTGTATGCTGCCTGTATGGCTCCACTGTTATTGGGCTCTGTATCATTTTAATATCCTAGTATGGGCATGTTATGTGGGTAACTCGTATGGCTGCACTCGTTGGTGACCTGTATGCTGGCTTTATTGATCCCCTGTATGGTTGCACTGTTTTATGGCTATCTTATTCAGATATGGGGACTGAGCACATGTTATTGGCATGAATGGAGTCCATTGCTCACTTGTTATGTGAGGCACTCTAAGCCCGCACTGTTAACTTGGTGTTTGAAATATGCTACATTATATGGTGAATGTAATATGTGCCTGATGTTCACTGCATGTTATTGGATTAGGCAGGCCTGAAATGGAGGCATTTAATATGGCACTGTCTGTGGCACTCTATGGTGGCACTGTACTAGGAGTGGTGGTCACTGTATAAGCTGGCATGAATTAGATGGAGACGTGGCAGGAACCTGTTATTGGGCACATGTTTAGCAGGCCCAGAGTGGACACTATGGATGGCATGTCTATGATGTGGCACTATAGCTGCATGTTAATGGGCGACACTTAAACATGAATGTTGTCGCTGTGCTTCTGTGGTGGGCACTGTTAGCGGCACTGTTTTGTGCGCACTGTATAGCTGGCACTGTAGGTGGGCATTGTTATGGCATGGCACTGTATGGTGGCACTGTATAGTGGCATCTGTATGCTGGCACTGTTATGGCAGCACTGTATGGCAGTACTGTTATGGTGGGCACTGTATAGGCTGGCACTGTTATGGTGGACTGTTGCTGGCACTGTTATGGGGCACTGTATGGCTGGCACTGTTATGGTGGACACTATACATGGCAATGTGTGGCTTGCATTCTTATGATGGGCACTGTTAGGCAGGCACTGTTATGGTGGGCACTGTATAGCTGGCACTGTATGGCTGGCACTGTTATGGTGGGCACTGTATGGCTGGCACTGTTATTGTGGGCACTGTATGGCTGGCACTGTTATTGTGGGCACTGTTATGGTGGGCACTGTATAGCTGGCATTGTTATGGTGGGCACTGTATAGCTGGCATTGTTATGGTGGGCATTGTTATGGTGGGCACTGTTATGGTGGGCACTGTTATGGTGGGTACTGTATAGCTGGCATTGTTATGGTGGGCACTGTATAGCTGGCACTGTTATGGTGGGCACTGTATAGCTGGCACTGTTATGGTGGGCACTGTATGGTGGCACTATAAGGTTGAATATGCTAAATCTTAATGAGCAATCCAGTACAAATGGTTCCTTTATTATCTCTGGATTTCTTCCTCAGGAGGATTTATTTCTGATATAATCCTGGCAGATCCACAAGATAAAGCATAAAGCTGTCTGATGGGTTCCAGACCCCAGAGAGGAGGAGATGATGGAGAGGAGGCCGTATATGTGCGCTGCTCTCTCTGGTTATTATTGTGAAACAGCCACTTCTGTAACCTCCCAAATCTACAATGAGAATAGGCTCCTCATCTCCTCTTTCTGGAGAACCGGCCATTCTGATCTCTACCAGTCCCCAAAGTGGAACCAACACCTCTCAGCCATTTTTGATGTTTACAATGGAAATGCCATAAAGGTCTCAGGTGGGGAATGCCCCTCCCAGATTTTCTGTGGGACCTGCACCTATCAGGTTTTGATAGCTTAGTTTGTCCTTGCTGTAATACTTCATAAGCTCCTTTCGATGCTGAAGCTTTTTCCTTTTTGTTCCTAGCTTGACGAAGTCACAAGGAGACATCAGGCCTCCGAGGCCGAGACCTCGGCCTTAAAGATGACCAACGCTGAGCTCACCGAGAAGGTGTCTGCACTTAAGGACAGAGTAAGTAAGACTTTATATAGGGACTCTGCTGATTTGGGTAAAACCATCTTCATAGATGACATCAGAAGCGTCCAATGTCTTCCATCTATGATGAACCCAGTCGTCCTCTTTGTTCATATAGAGGGGTTGGATGGTACTTGCTGTTCATATGCGGTCAGTATAATCTGGTTATCATCCTATGGCCACTTGGGTCTAGCAGGTACAAGCTCACGAGCTCCTCATACTTTGCTATTAGGGTTTTCCAGTCCTATACATGGATAGATGCTTCTTCACCCACTAATCCTCAGAATGAAGGGGTTGCAAAACCGTGGCCTTTACGGCTTTGCTCTACAGAGCATCACCCCGGCCAAAAAGCTTTGAGGCGAACTGCAAATTACTTAAATGGTGCATGAAAAGACTATGTCATACTGCAGCCACTTCATTCTCAGGATCTGGTTGGACCGCACCGTTCATAAATTGGTGGCATATCCTAGTAATATTCTATCACTTCAAGAAATGGAAATAACCCTTTAATCCCTTAAAGGGACTGTCTTCCCATGCCGTTTCACAGTCATAGGCAGTTTCAGAATCTGATTTTGGTCAGGCTGTTGGTGGTTCTATAGCAGTGATTGCAGTATAACTGTTGAGTGTTAGGCTCTGTTCACACTGCTTATTTTTGGGACGTATTTCGCCCCGTACTGTGCGAAATATGGGGCGAGATACCTTCCCAGTCATTACGGTAATCAACAGTTCTCATAGAGAACTATGGACTACGTCTCCTCTCCCCGCTCGCACAATACACTGAGTTGGGAGAGAAGTGACATGTCAATTATTCACGGCATATATGCGGCGATAATAATGAATAACTATGGGGCCGGTGGTCTGCCGGCCGCCCCGCCCCCGTACAAACGGCGTAATTGCGGGGCAAAATATGTCCCACAATTAAGCCGTGTGAACATAGCCTTAGGCTGGGTTCACACGGCTTATTTGTGGGGCGTAATTACGGCCCGCAATTACGGCGGGAGCGGAGGGGCGGCACCTCGCCGGCCCATAGACTTTCATTACCAGTGGCGCGTATACGCCGCTAGTAATTCACATGTCACTTCTCTCCCCCCGCGGCGGATTCGCCGAGCAGGGAGAACTGTGGATTACCGTAATTACTGGGATGTATTCCAGCCGTAATTCGCGCACTACGCCACGTAATTACAGACTGAAATACGTCCCATTTTAAGCCGTGTGAACATTGCCTTACAGTGATATAAGGGCAGGAGATAAAATCTGTAAATAAACATCGCTATAGACCTCCCAAGAGTCAAAACAAGTGCTTTTCAAATCTAGTTTTGTTAATGCTAAAGACTGCTCCGCCTGACCATGGTGACATCACTCCCTGCTTTCTGTCTAATCAGGTAGGATGGTAACTGATATGGCTGATAACCTAGAGATACTTGTGTGCACTTAAAGCAGATAAAATCTCCTGACCAGGGCAATATCAAAAGAGCAATGTATTTAGAAAGTCTTCAATTACCTGTCCCTACATGTTGAAAGATAATTGTTGTAGTGAGAAATCCCCCTTAAGGTCCACATCTACGCTTTTTTTTTTTTAATCTTCATTTTCCAAGAGCACCGTGTGAACATACCCTGAGGGCATGTTCACACGGCGTTTTTAGACGAGGTTTTGGACGAGGTTTTCGGAGCGTTTCCTCGCCCAAAACCTCATTCAAACCACATCAAAACCTCGCCTGAAACACGCTTCTTCAGACGAGGTTTTTGACGAGGCTTTGATCAGGTTTTGGATCAGGCTTTGGACGAGGTTTTCACCCATACAAATGAATAGCCAGGACGAAAACCGCGCCTACAACGCGCTTCAAGAATTGACATGACACTTCTTTTTCATTGCTTCCAAAGAAGCGTGTAAAAACCTTGTCGTGTGTGAACTGCAACGAGGTTTTACATAGGAGTCAATGAAATGAACTGGGGGCGTTTTGGACGAGGTTTTGGGCGAGGAAACGCCCCGAAAACCTCGTCCAAAAACGCCGTGTGAACATGCCCTAAGGCCATGATCACACGGCTTATTCTGGGACGTATTTCAGTCCGTAATTACGCGCCAGAGTGCGCAAATTACGGTTGGAATCCGTCGCAGTCATTACGGTAATCCACAATTCTTATAGAGAACTATGGATTCTGTCTCCTCTCCCTGCTCTGCGAATCCGCCGGGCGGGTAGATAAGTGATATGTGAATTACTAGCGGCGTATACGCGCCGCTAGTAATGCAAGTATATGGGCCGGCGAAGTGCCGCCCCCCCCGCTCACGCCCCGCCCCCGGCCACACGGCGTAATTAAGGGGCGTAATACACCTTGTGAAACTAGCCTAAGGGTTCTTGTCTTAGAAACATTGAGAACTGCTGATCTTAAACATGAACATGTAGATTGTTTTGCGTTCTCGGCCACAGCTTTCTCCTTTCCTATAATGTTCTGTGTATGCCATGACCTCTAAGGATGAGCAGCCTGTAATGTGTTTTATTTGGACACGTCAATCATCTAGGATGAGTTTTTTTTTTATTTAGCAGGTATGATGGCTGTGGAGTTGTAAATACAATTATATCTGAAGTCACTAAACCATTACAAGGTCACCTGTAGGCATTACAACCAGACATATCAGTGTGAGGCCTCCAAGGTGACCTAAGTAGTTGTAGTGGATACATGATAAAATACCTTTATATTTAATGTATTTTTTAGTCAATTCCCTTCACACAGTTTAAAAAAATATATATATAAAATACCTCATTTGTTAACACAGTAGAGTTTTAAAACTATCTTTGTCGCCCATGTCAACCAATCATGGCATGGCGGCGATGAAAGCCATCACAAGACTTACAGCCGCAATGTGAAATAGTCGGCACCCGGCAATCTCACCACGGCGGTGCCAGTTGCAGTAAGGAACAGCGTACATGGCACTGTTCCTCATTTCAATTAAACGCCACGGCCGCAATTGCTGTGGTGTCTAAGGAGTTAAACAGCAGGGAACAGAGCCAGCTCCATTGACGGTTACAGGCGGGTTTAAGCTGCAATTAGCAGCTGACACCATTCTTCTATATACAGTTGAAACCAGAGGTTTACATACACTATATAAATAGACACATCTGCATGTTTTTCTCACTATCTGACATGAAAGCAGAATTATCCTTCCCCGTTTTAGGTCAATTAGGAACCAAAATTATTTAATTTGCCAAATGCCAGAACAATGAGAGAATTTTTTAACGCCTTTTTATTACCCTCTGCAAAGTCAAAAGTTTCCATACACTGGAATTGCGCTGCCTTTAAACAATTCGGGACAGCCCATATGATGATGTCAGGTCTTTGGAAGCTTCTGATTCTGGTTTATTGGCAACATCTGAGTTAATTAGAGACACAGCTGTGGATGTATTTTATAGCACACCAGAACCACACTACCTCTGTTTGTAACAACATCATGAGAAAATCTAAAGAAATCAGCCAAGATATCAGGAAAAGAATTGTGGACTTGCAAATGTCTTGCTCATCCTTGGGTGCAATTTCCATATACCTGAAGGTGCCTCGTTCATTTGTACAAACAATTATACGTTCAAACAAGATGGGAATGTCCAGTCATCATACCGCTCAGGAAGGAGACAGGTTCTGTGTCTCAGAGATAAACGTGCTTTGGTCCAACATGTGCATATCAACCCAAGAAAAAAAAAGCAAAAGACCATGTAAAGATGTTGGCAGAAGTCGGTAAGATTGTGTCATTATCCACAGTGAAACGAGTACTGTATCAACATGCGCTGAAAGGCCACTCTGCCAGGAAGAAGCCATTACTCCAAAAGAAACATAAAAGCCAGATTAATATTTGCAAATGCACAGGAACAAAGACCTATGTTTTTGGAGACATGTCCTGTTGTCTGATGAAATTAAAATTGAACTGTTTGGCCATAATGACCATCGTTACGTTTGGAGGGAAAAGGGAGAAGCTTGGAAGCCTAAGAATACCATCCCAACTGTGAAACACGGGGGTGGCAGCATTATGATGTGGGGTTGTTTGGCTGCAGGAGGGGCTGGAGCACTTAACAAAATAGATGGAATCGTAAGGAAAGAAGATTGTGTGGCAATACTGAAGCAACATCTCAAGACACCAGCCAGGAAGTTAAAGCTTGGGCGGAAATGGGTTTTCCAAATGGACAATGACCTGACAATGACCTGAAACTAACCAAATTGGTTACAAAGGGGCTTAAGGATAACCAAGTCAATGTTTTGGAGAGGCCATCACAAAGCCCTGATCTCAATCCTATTGAAAATTTACGGGCAAATCTGAAAAGGCAGGTGCAAGCAAGGTGACCTCCAAACATGGCTCAGTTACACCAGTTCTGTCAGGAGGAAGGGGCCAAAATTCCTATCAACTATTGTGAGAAGCTTGTGGAGGGATCCAAAATGTTTGACCCAAGTCCTACAGTTTAAGGGCAAAGCTACCAAATACTAATGAAATGTATGGAAACTTTTGTTTTTGCAGAAAGTGATAAAATGCCTTACAAATTCTCTCTCTCATTATTCTGGCATTTGGCAAATATAAATAATTTTGGTTCCTAATTGACCTAAAACGGGGAAGGTTTATTCTGATTTCATGTCAAATAGTGAGAAAAACCTATACGTCCAATGTCGGTAAGGTGTTAAAAATTAAGCTAAAGATAATCGTTACGGGCTGTATGTGTTCCTCCGGCCATGAGTTTGATATGAACGATGTACCATGGTCATGGTGCGCTAAGAGGTTAATGAACTAAAAGAAAATTACTAGCAAGGTAAAGATGTACAAATGTGTCCTCGTTGACCAGGAACTAATTAGAAAAGCATTACAATGTCTGTAGCATAGTTATACTGTGTGCTGGTAATGTAATGTTACTCTGTCATTTGTCATCTGTAGGTCTCGGCACAAGATTTGTCTTTGGAAAAGCTCCAGGTTGACCTTGATCAGACTAATGACGAACTGGATCGACTTAACACAAGTCATCTAGAAAAACAGTCGCAACTTCTTCATGACTTGCAGAGATGTGAGCGGGAAGCAGACTTTCTGAAGGAACTCTTGCAAGAAAAGGACAAAGAGATGTCCTCTCTCTCGTCTAGTCTGGCTGAATATTCTGAGCAGGTTACCATCTTGAAGGAGACAATTGATTTTAAAGATGAGCAGATGAGTGACATGTCCAACGCTCTCGTAAAAATGGAGAGAGAGCTTCACCATATGAGAGAAGCGCAAACCTTGGATGTTCAGGAAAGTAGCAGCAAGATCTCGTCTCTAGCTGAGCAACTAAGTGAAGTGGAGTTGGAGTTAAATAAGGCGAAACATCTCAATGAGAGTAAAATGAAAGAAGCGGAAGAGCTAATTGGACAGATAAACGAGAATGACAAAATAATCAAAAACCTACGTCTCGAGATCCAAGCACAGACGGCTACTCACAATAATCACCTTACTGAATGTTCGACACAGATTGCGTCCCTTAAAGAACAGATGAACGCATCTGTTGCTAAAGTTGATAAGACGGAAATGAAGCACAGGAAGGAAGTTGAGAGCTTAAAATTACAGATGGAGGCAGATCAATCAGAGAAAAAGAGGCTTACGATATTGTTGGAAGAAAAAAGCGCTCAGGAACTGAGTTTTCAAAATGAGCTGAAAACAGCAAAAGAACAATGCAACAAATTAGTTTTCGAGTTGTCAAAAAAAGAAGAGGAAATACAAGAATTATCAAATCGGCTCTCGGAGAACAAAGAACGATCAAGTAAAGAGTTGAGCAGTACGCGGGAAGCATTGTCGTCTTTGCAGCGAAATCATGCTGCACTGACACAAAATAAGGAAGACCTGGTGAAAAGTCTGCAAGAAAAGACGGAAGAATTTCAAAAGCAAATGGATGCAAAAACAGAGATCATCAATAAACTACGTTCAGAAACAGAAGCACTTCATGTGCAAACCAAAGACTTGGAAGCTTCACTTATAGAGAAAGAGACGTCTCTGAAGTCTGTGATTACTTCGGTTGAGGAACTTGAAAGCAAAGTCCATGACTTGGAGGACCAACATAGACAGGTTTCTAATGAAAAGGAAAATTTACTGACACTGCTTGGCCAAAAAGAATCTGAAATTTCTGCTATGACCCAAACTCTACAGGATATCCAGAAAAGTTGTCAGAGAAAGAACAGGAACTGTCAGACTTCCAGAACACAACATCCAACCTCTTATGCGACAAAGAGGATCTTCATAAGAAAATCGAGTTCATTTCGGCCCAGAGTTTGCAGGATAATTGCACTACCACTGCTCGGTTAGAGGAGAAGACTAAAGAGTGTCTCAACCTAGAGAATCGATTACATGAGGAGCAAGAAGCCGCTCTCAAGTTGCAAGCTCAGATTCAGTCTCTAGAACAGTCTTTGAAGGAATCCAGGTTTGGTCAGCAACAGAAAGAAGAGGCACTAAAAGCTAAGTCTTCTGACTATGATACGGTCTGTGGACAGTTAAACCAAAGTAAGGAGAAAAACGTGGCATTGCAAAAGCAAATGGAAGAGTTAAGTCAAATAGTAGCGAGTAAAGATCAGGTAATAGATGAGAAAGAAACACTCTTTACCACACAGTCTGTTCAGATTGAGGAACTGAGAAAGAACTTAGAGAAGCTACGCAGTGAGGAACGGGCACTTAGAGAGGTCAATGTAAAAGTCACCGAGAAGGTAGAAAAATTAAATGCCGATCTCGGCAAATTGCAGCAAGATTTTAATAATAAAATTAAGGAAAATGTGCAAATTACAGAGAAAGTAAAAGTTGGTAGCAAGGAAATCGAGAGGTTAATTCACGAAAAAGAGTCCTGCTTATTGACTATAGCAAATTTAGAAAGTCAGCAGCATGCTCTTCAATCACAGGTTATGCAAAGTCAATCAGTGGTAGATGCTTTAAATCAGCAGCTAAACATACTAACAGTAGAGAAAGAAAAACTTAATTCAGACATAGACCTGCTTAAAACCACATTGTCTAACAAGTCAGAAGAAGTTAGCGTTCTCAGCTCTCATTCGTCTCAGCAGGGCCATACTATCTTGTCGTTGAAGGATCAGATTGATTTACTTCAAGTAGAAAAACGTGATCTGGAACGTAATGTTGAAGAGAGGGATGCCCTTCTTCTCCAGAAAGAAGAACTTATCCAGCAAACAGAAAAGAAGCTAGAAGGTGAAGGACACTATCTACAGACTATTTCCACACTCCAAAACGAGCTGCAAAGCTCCGTTTCGAACTGTACCCAACAACGGCAAAGAATCGAAGCACAAGAAGAAGAACTTCAGAGGTTGAGTCAACAAATGCAACTATTAAAAAATAAAAGTGAGGAAGCAGAGTTATTAAAAACACAATTAGCAGAACATGTGGAGATCATTTCCGATCTCCACACTCAGCTCAAAAACCTGAAGGGCAATGTAGAAGAACTCAATGGGGCTTTGGCCAAAAAAGATGAATGTCTGAAGGAAAAGGTTGACAGCTACGCAAATGTGAAGGCTGACTTGTCCGAACTTCAAGACTCCTTAGACGAGCAGAAGAGAACCATTGAAACGTTGGTGCATGATAATGCTCAGTATAAGACTTCCATATCAGAAAAAGAATTTACCATTGAGAAGTCCTTGTTGGAAGTTGTGGAATTAAAACAGAAATTGCAGAGTACAGAAGAGCAGTGTAATACGTTGATGAAACAGGTGACGGCTTTAGAGGAAACTAATGCTAAGCAATAGCTGACATTAACAAATTAAGCAACTCCTTGGCGGAACAAGAAACTTCATATTGTAGAAAGGAAGAAGCCTTAAATACTGAATTGGCGCAAAACAGAAGTTTAAGTTCTGAGCTTCAGAAAACTGTGGATGATCTTAGCAATAAAGTTAAAGATCTTAAGCAAATTTTGTCTGAAAAGGAGAGCACTGTGCAGAATTTACAGGAGAAATATGCTTCTTTGTACGAGCAAAAACAGGAGCTGGCAGAGTCTTACAGCCTTAAGGAAACCGAGATTTCCAAACTTCTAAGTTCTACGAGTGAGAAGGATGCTAAGCTTCAAATGCTGGAAAGCAATGTTCAGGCTTTTGCAAGTGAGGTTAATCTTCTACGTGAAGAACTAGACAAAGGTAGTTCTAACGTCAAAAATATATCTGAGGCCTTGAAACTGAAAGATGATATCATATCTCAGCATCAGAAAGCAGAAGAAGCTTTAAGAAATGAACTGCAGTCCATCAAGGTAGAAAACCAAGAGACTAAAACCCAACTGCAAGCATTGACTGAGGAACAAGACGAAGCCAAAGCACTCATTAAGACCCTACAGGAGAAATGTACTTCACAAAGTCAATATATTGACAGCCTAAAGCAAGACATGGACAGCTTAAATGCTAAATTATTGCAAGACCAGCATGCTTCTGCACTTGAAAAACAACAGATATGTCAACAATTAGAATCAGCGATTCAAGAAAAATTGCAACTGGAAAGCTTTTTGCAAACCATGCAGGCAAACAGAGACACCTCCTTGACCGTGCTGCAGACCGAGTTGATTGACAAAAACGCCGCTGTAGGAAACCTTGAGCGTCACCTACAGGAAGCAGAAGCACGTATCTCTTCTGGTGCAGAAAGCCTGAATGTGTTGAAATCCGAGAACATTGATCTTCAAAAGCAGGTTAGTGCTCAAGCTGAGGAAAACTGTGATATGAAAATACGTATAGAAAATCTACAGCACAATCTTAGTGAACTGCAGCAACAATCAGCAAAAGAGGTTAAACGACTAAATGAGGAAACTGGGAAACTTAGAGAACAGATTGAAAGTTTAGGCCAGGAAATTAATGTAAAGGAGGAAGCACTACAAAGTTTGCATAAAGACTTGAGTTTTGTTGATAACCGGTTACGTGCTTTATGTGATGAGAATTTCTCAGAATGTGCTGAACTTGACCAACACTGTGGGTACAGAAGCAAGTTAGAAAAGTTTACGTCAATGTTAAGTATAGCTTCGGACTATAAGTCAAAAGTAGTAGAGTTAAAGGAAGTACTTGAGGAAAAAGATAGAGAAATCGGACAGAAGACTCAGTCGATTCTCTCATTAGAGAAAGAGAGAGACCTTCTGCTTGAAAAACTAGAGAAAGAACAGAAGATAGGTAATGAATCGTTAACGGAAGAACTTAAAACCGTTAAAGCTGTTGCTTCTCATGTGCAAAGCATTTTACAAGAAAAAGAAACTGTGGTTATTGAGTTGAACAACCGCATATTAGTTCTTCAAGAAGAAATACAGTTATCTAAAGAAGAGCTGCAGAAAACCCATGTGTTGCTAAATGAAGAGAGAGCCAAGATTAAAGATCTTATAGAAGATGTTAATAAGAAAGATTCTCTAGTCCAAGATCTTAATGTGCAGCTGAGTCAGCAAAAAGAGTTAATATCTACTCTCGGGGAGCAAGTGAGAGAAAAAGATGCTTCTCTGATGCAGGTTATGGAATCAATGTCTAGCGAAATGATTAAAATATCGGAAGAAAAAAATGGCTTGAACATGCAACTTGAAAATTTGCAGTCTGATAAAAGTTCTCATCTGTTACAAATATCTGAACTATCTGAGAAACTTGAGGCTTGTGAGAAAAAAATACTTCTGTCAGAAGAGGTCCTGGCTGAGAAGGAGATGTATATAAGCAAGTTGACCAATGAGAAAGATCTCCAGTCAGAGAAATTCAATAAAGAAAGGGAGAACTTAAAGAGGAAACTTCAGGCAGCTTTAGTTATACGGAAAGATTTGATGCACAAACTTGAGGCACTTGAACAAAATAAGCAAGACGAGTTAAGAGAAGAACAGCTGAAAACCTCAGAACTTGGAAGAACTGTGGAAGATTTGAATGGCAAATTAGACTCTATAAGGAAAGAGAAGGAAGAGCTACAGACTTGTCTACAGCTCGCTAGACAAGAATTACTAGAGAAGGATGCAAAAGTAGGTGAACTTTGCAGTGCTCTATCTGAAAAGGAAAAACACCTTGTACAGCTACAGAATAAGGTCACCGAACTGCAGCAAATCTTCTTAGAGAAAGACAACATGTGCCAGGAATATTTAAGAACCATTCAAGAAAGCGAACAAAATCTTCATCAGACGAAACTTGCTCTGAAAGACAAATTAAAGAGTCTAGAAGAAGAAAATATACACTTGCTGGAAAACCTTGAAAACCTGAAAACATGCCTTGAAAAAGTACAAGGCCAGACGAGCTCTACCACGTCACCTCGAGAAACATCAAACGTTGATCTAGATTCAACTTCCGCCGAGGCTTCATTTTCACACGCGGAAAATTCTATTGTCCATAATAATGTCCACGCGTCACTTTTATGCAGCCAAGGAATTTCAGAGAGTAAAGAAAAACACGGGGGTCTTTTGCAAAGTCTTAGTAAAAGCATTAAAGAGTTCGAGCTGCTACAGAAAGCACATTTAGACTTGCAACATTCCTATGATGCTAAATTCGCAGAGTGTGAACGACAAAATGAACAAGTACATACTCTGCAACAGCAAATTCAAGCTCAACAGGAACTACTGTTACAGAAAGAATCTGAGCTAAGCAATAAAGAGCTGGAAGTAGAAGATAATAAAAAGAGGATTCAAGATATTTCGCACAAGCTACAAGAATTAAAGGAGCATGAAAAGGTTGCTTCTGAGTTGACCACCAGTATCCATGAGAAGGATGCAGAGCTGCTGAGAGTAAACTCTGAACGCAAGCAGTTGTCGAATGAAATGCAATTATTGACAGCAGAGATACAAAAATTGTCTATAGATATTCAACAGCATCAAGAGCAAATACACTCTCTGAATAGCGCAGTGTCACATAAGTCTGAAGAGTTAGAACATAGTAAAAATGAGATTACTTCACTGCAGAAAGAGTTGGACGCAACTCGAATGATGATTGAAAGTAACCAAGCGACCATTCAGCAACTAACCAAAGAAAGAGACTCGTACTCGGAAACTTGCCAGGTCAGTCACTCAGAAGTTTGCCAACTGAAGCATAGTCTTGAGTTAAAGGTCCTTGAATTATTAGAAAAAGAGAGAGAAATTGCTGCGTCTAAAGATTCGCTTTGTGTAACCTTAAAAAGCTACGAAGAGGATGTGGAGAAAATGCACTGCCAATTAAAAGACTATCAAGAAGAATCAGATAAACTCAAGAGAGATTATAAGCAGGTCAAAGGAGAGCTCGAAGAATCTATGTCGAAATTGGGAAAAGCAGAAATTGAATTATCAGATCTTAGAGCAAAGGTAAGAGACTCCAATAGAGATGAAATATTGACGGTGCAATCAAGTACACAGCCTCTGCACAGTCCTGAAACCAAATCTACTTTGCATTATCTTCAGGAAGAAAGCCCACCAATGTGTAAAACTTGTTCTTCTAAACAGACCCTCCTTGAGGATCTTGAAAAGCAACTTGTGAAAACTAACAAAGTTATTGAGCAGCTCAAAGAGGACCACGAGAGGAAAGTTTCAGAAGAGAGCAGGTCTAAGGAACAACTTCAGAGAAAGCTGCAGGCGGCATTGGTGTCCCGTAAAGATTTACTGAAGGAAAACAAAACGCTTAAACAAAGCATCGAATCCTTAACTCTGGAAACAGAAGAATTTAAGCGCTCCCTTTCTGAAATTCGGGAAAACCAGCTGTCTGAGATTTCATTACTCACAGAGAAGAATAACGATCTCCTGTCTGAGAGAGAACGCCTTTTACTGGTCAATGAAAATCTTTCGGCGGCTTGTGAAAGCCTGAAATCTACAATGGAATCTATTGTCCAAGAAAAAGAAGCATTTTCTTTCCAGTTGAATTCTTTAAAGGATTCCCAGACAGTTGAATTGACCGGATGGAAGGCGAAGCATGGAGAATTGAATAAAGAGTACGAGTCCCTTCTTCAAGCTTATGAAAACATTAGCGATGAAATTGATAAGATGCGACATGTCATAGACATAACAAAGAAAGAGAAAACTGATGTTCTAATGAAATTTCATGACCTTCAAACTGAAAACCAGGGCCTGGCAAAACAAATTGAGGAGAGCGACGCAGAGATGGACAGACTTAGAGCAACACTGGAATCTAAAGAGAATGAAATGCAAGAATTTAAATTAGAAATTGAGAGGCTTATGGAGACAGTGGAGAAAACATCTCTCTTTGATGAAATATCCCATCACAACCAAAATCTTGTGGAAGAAAATAAACGTTTAAGAGAAATATGTGAAAACTTGAAGACCAAGCTAGATAGCAAAGAAAGGGAAAATAATAGTATTTCTGTCATTAAAACGGCATTGGATAAGTTGCAGATGGACATGAACATGTATAAATCTGACATGGAGGTTAAAATCTCCAACTTGAGTTCTGAGAATGAAACTTTGTCCAAAATGGTTGCAGAGTTGAAAGCTAAAGTTCAAGAGACCGAACAGAGCTTGGAAAAGAGCGAAAAAGAAAAACTGGATATCCTGGAAAAATTGAACAGCTCTGAGGAGTTACTAAAACAGGAAAAGGCCTCTCTTCTGAAGTTAGAGGCTGATGTGATCAAGGTGGAACTTGATAAAATGAACTTGAATGAAAAAGTGAAAATTTTGGAGGATGACAAGGCTCTTCTTCTGGAGGAGATTGAAAACATACAGGAGCAATTTTGTAAAGTGAAAAATGAGAGGGAGACTCTGGAGACGGAACTACTTAGGGTTGTGAAAAACAATAGCTTGCTCTCTGACAAATTCAAGTCACTCCAGGCACAAACCAATACTCTTAGTCAACAGGTGGAGTTCCTTAGAGCAGAAAAAAATACTATTGTGCGTGAAAAGGAAGAACACCAGTTACAGGTTCTTCGGGACCTAGAAGAAAGGATAAAATATGCTCGGGATGATAGCAGAGGAACCAAGACGAAGTCCAAAGAGTTGCAAGAGCTGCTCAAAGAGAAGCAACAGGAGATTAATCAGCTTCATCGCGATTCCATAAGATTTCAAGAGCTCATATTAGACCTTGAGAGGGCTCTAAAGGAATCAAATAGCAAAAATGAGAGTCTTAGAAAAGAACTTAACCACACATCTGCTCAACTCAGCCGAGCAAAAAATGATATATTAATTTTGGATAAAGAACTTGCAGACTTAGAGGGCAAGAATACAAAAGACAAAAAGCACTTCCTGCCTTCTCAAATTTTAGTCAATGAAGAGTCTGACAATAAGGTTTCACGACATATATCAAATGAAAGAAATGGCATTGAGAGAAATACGCTTAAAGATATTGAATTAAGTAATCACTCTGGTCTACAAAGTTTAGGGTCAGAAAGAGAGGCCTCTAAAAATCCTATAGATGCCGAGTTGATGGCATTGAAGGAAATTATAACCGAAAATGAGCAGGAAATCCAAAAACTTAAACTAGAGAGTGAAAAAGTTAGAACCGATTTACAAAAACAAGTGACTATGTCTCAGAATATGAAACAGATCATTAACAACAAAGATAAGGAGATCTCATTGTTAATCTCATCCAAAGATGGAGAAATATCCAACTACCTGGAACAAATACAAAGTCAGTATCGGAAACAAACAGAAGATTACGAGCTCCGATTGTCCTCAGTTGAAGCTGAAAAGGCAAAGTCCGATTTGGAATATCAAAGGGTTGATAAAGAATATCAAGCTGTTAAAGTGAGGTATGAAAAAGCAGTTAATGATAAGGCTTTGATAGCTAACGAAATTGAAGCCTTTAGGAAGTCAATGTCTTCGCTTCAAACTGATCGGGATCATCTTAGTTCAGAATTGCAAAGTATCCATCAGCACCATGAACTGGTCCTAAGCCAGAAAGACAACATCATCATCTCCACGGTCAATGAAAATGGTCACCTTAAAGAAGAGCTAAGGAATGCTTTAAATAAAATTGATGACCTTAATGCTGAAAACGCCATGTTGGGGGCACAGCTCATTCGTTATAGGGAAGATCTAAACGAAGTACTTTCTCTGAAAGACGAGCAATTAAAGGAATTACTGAAACAGAAGCTAGAGCTGATTAAAACTCTTGAGCAACAAAAATGTGACCTTGAGAAGCAGTGTAGGGAAATGCAAAGCACCAATGAGACCCTGCTCAACTCAGCTGAGACCTTAAAAGGGGAAAATCAGAAATTAATATCAAAAGTTAATGATCAAGAAGACCTTATAGCTGCCATCAACAAAGAAAAAATACTTGAAGAATCGAGGCGGAATAAGTATAAGGACTATCTGGCCAAATCTGATGAGAATCTGATGGGTTTTGAACAAAATGATGATCCGTTGAGTAGAGAAAATAATAGGTCTGAAGAAAACACAGATGAACCCTATTGGGACATTTTCCTTGAGAATAAACAGCTGAAGTCTCAAAATGAGTCGTTTGGAAAAGCAATGGCGGCCCTGCAGAATAATCGAGATTCCTTGATTGATGATTTCAAAGAGCTGCAATGGCGGTATGCATCCGAGCTGAAAACGGAGAAGATTCGAGGGGATGGTCTTGAAAGTCAACTAGGTGGCCTTAAATCCCAGCTCTATAGTATTCTCAAAAACAACACCATCCTTAGTGAACATCTTCCCACCATTGAAGACCAGATTACGGTGGACCAGCTGGTTGCTGCAGTAGATTCTTTGTGCAATTCCTTAACAAACAAAAGTTTGGAAATCAGTAGCCTCTCTTCTGAGTGTGCCACTTATGTTCAACAAATTGACGCTTTCTCCAAAGCTATGGCAAGCTTACAACATGATCGAGAGAGACTGCTCCAGATGCTTAAGGAAGGAACGGTAGTTGAAAAGTCTAAGCAAGGTGATGCTTCTGTTAAGGAGATCATCACGGAGAATGAACTTAACATGAATTTCTCGCAGCCAGATAAATTAACTCAGGTAGGTTTTATTGCTGTTCAAATTATTGATAAATTAGATCTCTAACCGCCTAGGTGACATTTCCATAAGTAAATTTGGCCATGCATGTTAGATTAAGATTGGGCATCAACATGCCAGGCTGAACGGGAAGACCTGGGACATAAGCTAAAAAAAATAGGAGTGATGAATGATACTAATTTTCGATAAAGAACTTGCACACCTTGAGGTCAAGAATACAAAAGACAAAAAGCACTTCCTGCCTTCTGAAATTTTAGTCAATGAAGAGTCAGATAATAAGGTTGCAGTGGCCATCTGAAATATTTCAGCATGACCAACCACCTATACAATTGATTCATTGATTAAGACTGGGCTTGAACAAAAAAGTCAAAATTGGTCATTTTGGCCAACCTTTGCTAGATGTGGGCAGCTGTAGACTTTGGACTTGAGAATCATAAAGTGCTGTAGCTAAAGTGACCATACATGATGTGGTGTAGAACTCAAGGAATGTATTTTACCATAATAAGTCCTGGTTCACATCTGCGTCGGAGGTTATGCTCAGAACTTCTGTTGCAGAAGTGGAACCGGATCCGTTTTACCGCACACACACTAAGAGCATTTGCCTGACCCTATTGACTACAATAGGGTCCATTAGGTTTGCGACGTGGTGTCCATTATTTTACTGGAAGTTATAGCACACCATGCTGCGCTATTTTTCCCGTCATTCCCGATAGAATTTATGACGGATGTTCAGAATAGAACCTCCAACGCAGATGTAAACCAGGCCTAAGAGGAAAACAATTGTCGACCAATCTTAATCTCTGATGATTGTTAACATATTCACTTTGTCAGTTATGGAAAGTGAACCTTTGTGTATAGGATCTTCCTCTGGTTCAGCAATAAACAACCCGACCCTCTCCAGTTGGTAGAAAACTATAATTTCATACATTCCTTTGGACCATTAATAGTGATGATTTGAAAGAGTCTTGGACGAGTGGATGAAGGAACAGAATTGGACCTCCTTTCATTCTACCTGACCAAGACAACTTTTCTGTATAGAAACTTTGAGTACTTCCACCTGACCTAAACATTTCCATAATTCCATACAAGCCAGTACCTGAGAAACTGAAGAGCAAGGAGTTGGAAACCACTGCCATAATCTTGGAGTAGTAACATCATGTATGAATGGTCCAATCAGTCACTGTTATATTAAAATATGATTTTAACATATATAGATGAATTCTTATGCCCTGTCTGCTAGGCATGGTCCTGGTTTGTCGTGGTAGTTTACACAATTCATGTACTACGAGTAGCAAATGAAGACTTTCTAGTGACTTAATTGGGATTTTCGCTTATTTTGCTAGATGACAGAACTGATCAACAATTCGGCGTCTGAATCACTAAAACTAAGAACAAGGATCCAGGAGTCGGAGAGACTGCTGCGAGAAGCCAAATCCGTGCAAGAAAAACTGGAGAAAGAGATCACAAGCTACCAGTATGAGCTGTCTGAGCTAAGGTACATATTGTTTGTCCTGATTTAAATAACCTTTTCATCCCACGAATGTAGACCAAAGGGCGCTGTAATGACTTGGTACTGACAGGCCAGTTCTAAATATTTCAGGTAGTGTTTTAAAAAGCCCCGGAGAATGTATGAACCTGTTTTTTTGCGGGGGTAAAAACGGGCGTGTTGAGTAATACACAAGTCTGGGTCGGGGCCCCCCTTTACCCCGGTCTGTTCTTCGCAGTCATACATACAGGCAGTGTAGAGCCCAAATACCACAAGTTGGCTCAGGCAACCACCTTTACCCCGGTCTGGCTGTTTTCTGCAGGTCATACATACAGGGCATGTAGAGCCAATACCAAGTCTGGCTCAGGCACCACCTTTACCCTGGTCTGTTCTTCTGCAGGTCATACATTCAGGGCATGTGTAGAGCCAATACCACAAGTCTGGCTCAGGCACTACCTTTACCCTGGTTGGCTGTTCTTCTGCTGGTCTACATACAGGGCTAGTGTAGAGGCCAATACCACCAGTCTGGCTCAGGCACCTTTACCCCGGTCTGTTCTTCTGCAGGTCATACATACAGGGCAGTGTAGAGCCAATACCACAAGTCTGGCTCAGGCACCACCTTTACCCCTTGTATGGCTGTTTTTTCTGCAGGTCATACATACGGGCAGTGTGAGCCAATACCACAAGTCTGGTTCAGGCACCACCTTTACCCTTGGTCTGTTCTTCTGTAGGTCATACATACGGGCAGGTGTAGAGCCAATACCACAAGTCTGGCTTTAGGCACCACCTTTACCTGGTCTGTTCTTCTGCAGGTCATAATACAGGGCAGTGTAGGGGCCAATTTCCACAAGTCTGGTCAAGGCACCACCTTTACCCTGGTTTTCTTCTGCAGGTCATACATACAGGGCAGTGTAGAGCCAATACCACAAGTCTGGCTCAGGCACCACTTTACCCTGGTTGGCTGTTCTTCTGCAGGTCATACATACAGGGCAGTGTAGAGCCATACCACAATCCCTTTGGGTCAGGCACCACCTTTACCCTGGTCTGTTTCTTTGCAGGTCATACTTTCAGGGCAGTGTAGAGCCATTTTCCCCAAGTCTGGCTCAGGCACCACCTTTACCTGGTTGTTCTTTCTGCAGGTCATTACATACAGGGCAGTGTAGAGCCAATACCACAAGTCTGGCTCAGGCCCACCTTTACCCTGGTCTGGCTGTTCTTCTGAGGTCAAAAATACAGGGCAGTGTAAGCCATGATACCCCAAGTCTGGCTCAGGCACCACCTTTACCCTGGTCTGTTCTTCTGCAGGTCATTACATACAGGGCGTGTAGAGCCAATACCACAAGTCTGGCTCAGGCACCACCTTTACCCTGGTTGGCTGTTCTTCTGCAGGTCATACATACAGGGCAGGTGTAGAGCCAATACCCCAGGCTGGCTCAGGCACCCACCTTTACCCTGGTTTGTTTCTTCGCAGGTCATATATACAGGGCAGTGTAGAGCCAAATACCACAAGTCTGGCTCAGGGCACCACCATTTACCCTGGTCTGTTCTTCTGCAGGTCATACATACAGGCAGTGTTAGAGCCAATACCACAAGTCTGGCTAAAGGGACCACCTTTACCTGGCTGGGTTCTTCTGCAGGTCATACATACAGGGCAGTGTGAGGCCAATACCACAAGTCTGGGTCAGGCACCACCTTTACCCTGGTCTGTTTCTTTTTGCAGGTCATACATACAGGCAGTGTAGAGCCAATTTCCACAAGTTTTGGCTCAGGCACCACCTTTACCCTGGTTCTGTTCCCTTTTGCAGGTCATACATACAGGGCAGTGTAGAGCCAATTTCCACAAGTCTGGCTCAGGCACCACCTTTACCCTGGTCTGGCTGTTCTTCTGCAGGTTTATACATACAGGGAGTGTAGTGCCAATACCACAAGTCTGGCCCGGCACCACCTTTACCCCGGTTGGTGTTCTTCTGCAGGTCATTCATACAGGGCAGTGTAGAGGGCCAATACCACAAGTCTGCTTTAGGCACCCCCTTTACCCTGGTCTGTTCTTTTGCAGGTCATACATACAGGGCTGTAGAGCCAATACCCCAAGTTATGGCTCAGGCACCACCTTTACCCCGGTCTGGCTGTTTTCTGCAGGTCATTTCATACCGGGCAGTGTAGAGCCAATACCACAAGTCTGGCTCAGGCACCACCTTTAACCCTTTTTTGCACCTAGATTTGGCATCAAAGAATCATAAATGTGTCTGCTTCTAAGAATGTGGTGCGACGCCCCCAGAACGCCCCTAAACTTTGGCGCATTAAAAAGTGTTGCGCCGCAGCTTATTGTGCCAAGGTTTGGAGTGTGACTGTTCATACAGATAAAGAACTGGTCTACTAAAGCTTTTTGATGCCGTTCATACATGTCGCTTTAGTGTTACAATCATCAGAGGGATTTAGCCCTTGTCATCTTACATCTAGTAAGAGTGGGTGTATGACCTCGAAGACACCATTTTGTCCTGTGGTTGATGAAGCTACTAACACTAAAAATGGGTACACTAGTTTACCTGAGTTTATTTACACAGATTAAAGAGGTGTTCCTATCTCAGACATTTATGATAGGAAATGCCTGAAAGAGAACCTGTCACATAGATTATGCCCCCCTTGCTGAGGACAGAACAAGCCAGTGTCAGACCTGCTGTATCCAGCGCTGTGTCCCTTATTCTGTAAGATGCAGGAGTTTTAGAGTATTTAAAGGGGTTGTCTCACTACAAGGATTGCTTTTTATGTTAAACAAGTCACTTTGCAATATATGTCCATTAACAGTGTCCTACCTATTCCTAGATATCCCCTCTTGTATGGGCTGCATCAGCCCCTCAGGTCGCTATAGCTACAGACCTGTTTACCCTCTCCTGATAGGCTGCCAGCACTGATTGCTATAGCTACAGACCTGTTCAATCTCTTCTGATAGGCTGCCAGCACTGGTTGCTATAGCTACAGACCTGGCTTCTACTGCAGCCTAGTGGAAGCCAGTAAATGTGCCCCTGAATTCAAAGTGATACCAAGAAATAGGACTGAGGTAAGATGAATCAATGTAGTGAGACCACCCCTTTAATGCTCAAATCTGCAGATTTCAGCCAGAAAAACAGTCAAACAAAATCAGTTTTTTTCAAACCCCGCCCATTTGAGTCTTGCCCCGCCCATCTCAACTGATGAACCTATTACTTTGAATAGGTAGAACCATTTGAATAACTGTCAGTGGGCGGGGCTAGCCTTTGGTGGGCGGGGCTAACACCTGCTCATGAATAAAATTTGAGCATTAAAGAGAACCTGTCACATAGTTTTTGCCCCCCTGGCTGAGAACAGAACAGGGTAGTGTCAGACCTGCTGTTTCCAGCGCTGTGTCCCTTATTCTGTAAGATGCTGTAGTTTTTGTGTATTTAATGCTCAAATCTGCAGTTTTCAGCCAGAAGAGTCATCCGAAGAGTCCTTCAGAGTGTCAGTTTTTTTCAAACCCGGCCAATCGGAGGCTAGCCCCGCCCACCTCAACTGATAAACCTATTGCTTTGAATAGGTAGAAACATGTGAATAACTGTCAGTGGGCGGAGCTAGCCTTTGGTGGGTGGAGCTAACACCTGCTCATGAATAAGATTTGAGGGGTAAATGCTCTAAAACTGCTGCATCTTACAGAATAAGGGACACAGCGCTGGAAACAGCAGGTCTGACACTAGCTTGTGCTGCCCTCAGCAAGGGGGGCATAACCTATGTGACAGGTTCCCTTTAAATGTCTGATAGATGCAGGCTCCACCTCTGGAACTAGCTCCTATCTTGAGAAGTGTCCCTTGAAAGTCTCCGTGCAGAACGGAGAGGAGATCATTTATTTTAGTGGAAGTTCAGAGTTCACAGCCTGCTCTCGGTTCTGCACTGAAACTTTCCGGGCCCGTTCTAAATGTAGGTGCGTGTCCCCGAGGTGGTACCTGCACCTATCGGATATCAATATGCCATGAATGTTTGAGATGGGGATAACCCTCTAACTTTATGCTTCCATGTGAAACTTTTTGAAGCGCTTCATGGACATACACTAAGGGTACAATAAGGGTATGTTTCACCACGATAGCTACTGCACATGAATGAAACAACCCCCCTCCCCTCCCCCCATTAATTGCTTGATTTGCTGATGAAGCACAGATCACCCTGAAATATTGTGCACCCCTAGTCCACCACATCATGATTAAGCCTGCATGGATAAGCTGCAGCATCTACCCGTACCCTTAATACTAGTTTCTTGCTGTTTAGAATTTATCAATTTATCGCTTTCCTTTTATTCTTCTTCCTTATTTCTATGCTAAGGTCCGAAAAGAACGTCCTAGTGTCAGAGGCACAGGCCTTTCGTCAGCAGTACGGTACAATGATTGCTGAGAAAGACCGACAGATTGGAGAGCTGCAGAAAATCCAGGAAAAGGGGAAAAAGGAAAAGTATTTTTAGAGAGAAGGTAAGGGACAACTTTCCCCCTCTAAAAAAGATTTAATTTAACGGGAATTTTTTTTATTCCCATATTTTTGGAGTCAAAAAGGAATTTTTCCTCATTTATGGGATAATTGGCGTCCGCCTCATAGGGGTTATGCCTTCCTCTGACTCAAATTTCAGCTTTTTGAAAACCCTCAAAAAATGAAACACTCCCGACTAAGCTGTTGCAATTCAAAACTTTTAAGACGAAGAGTTTCTTGTAAGTGCTCGGCAAAGATTAAAAGACACAAAAATGTTGCACCGTTTATAAAATTATCACACCAGACTTATTATAAATACATTAAATACCACAACACAAAGTCGAAAAAATATGCAGTTGAGGGACACAAGGACGCTTAGGCGTTTCAAACACGTAGGCTCTTACAGCATTTTAAATTTATCTCCAAGCTCAGCTTTTCTCCCTTCAATAACCCTGTATATCACAAGTCAGCTCCTCCCTCTATAATATAACCCTGTATACACAGATCCAGCTCTCCCCTCTATCATGTAACCCTTAACACAGAGCTCACTTTTTCCTCTGTCAGTAACCCCGTATTACAGAGCCAGCTCCTCTCCCCCTACAGTAACCCTAATTTTCACAGAGCCCAGTCCTCTCCCTCTATCATTAACCCTATATACACAGAGCTCAGCTTTTCTCCTCTGCATATAAAACCCTTTTTTCACAGAGCCGCTCCCCCTCCCCCCTATCAGTAAACCCCATATATCACAGAGCCCCGCCCTCCCTCTATCTATAAACCCCCCCAAAATCACAGGCTCAGCATCTCTCCCCCTATCAATAACCCTATATACACAGAGCCAGCTCCTCCCCTCTATATATAACCCTATATTTCACAGAGTACCCTCTCCCCCCTACATAACCCTTATATACACAGAGTCAGCCCCTCTCCTCTTCATATAACCCTTAACACAGAGCTCACTTTCCTCCCCTATCATAAACCCATTATCACAGGCCGTCCTCCCCCTATCATATAACCCTATATATCACAGGCTCAGCTCCTCCCCTCACAATAACCCTAAATCACAGAGTCAGTCCTCTCCCCCCATCATATAACCTTATATGTCACAGAGCCCCGCTCCCCCTCATAATAACCCATATTCACAGAGCTAGTCCTCTCCCCTGCAATAACCCTATATTCAAAGAGCTCACTTCTCTCCCCTATCATATAAACCCTAAATCAAGAGCTCAGCCCTCTCCCCCTATATATAACCCTATATATCACAGAGTCAGCTTCTTCCCCCTTCATATTAAACCCCATATAAACACAGAGTCGTTCTTCCTCTATAAAAAAATCCCTATAAATCCAGAGCTCACTTTCTCCCTCAAACATATAACCCTATATATCATAGAACTCGCTCCTCTGGGTCTATCATAAACCCTATATATCAACAGACTCAGCTCTCTCGTTATCATATAACCGTAAATCAAACAAGGCCCCAAAATTCTCTCTTTTATCCCTTATAAGCCCCATATTCCGGAGCTCAGCTCTCTCCTCTACAAAACCCTATATACAAAGAGCTCGTTCCTCCCTTATATATAACCCTATATACAAGACTCAGCTCCTCTCCTCTATCATTTAAAACCCTATAAACAGAGCTCAGCTTCTCCTCTATCATTAACCCTATATATCACAGAGCTCACTTCCCTTTTCCTCTATCATATTAAAACCCCTAATATCCAAAGCTCACTCCCCTTTCCCCCTATCTTAACCCATTACCAGAGCCAGCTTTTCCCCCTCATCATATAACCCCATTTCACAGAGCTCACCCCCCCCCGCTTCTTTTTAAACCCCTATAAACCCTTTAAAAAAAACCAAAAAAGTACTTCTCTCCCCCTTTTCATATAAACCCTATTATCACAGAGCTCAGCTTCCTCTCCTCTATCATATAACCCTATATATAACAGAACTCACTCCCCTCGTCATCATATAACCCATAACAAGAGTCAGCTCCCCCCATCATATAACCTAAATTTTTCACAGAGCTCAACCCCTCGTCTACATAAACCGTAATTCACAGAGCTCAACTTCTCTCGCTATCAATAACCCTAAATCACCCGAGCTCAGCTTCTCTCCTCTATCATTAACCCCATTACCAGGTCACCCCTCTTCTTATCATATAACCCAAAATTCACAGAGCTCAGCTTCCTCTCCCCTATCTATAACCCTATATATTTTACAGAGGGTCAACTTCTCTCCTCTATCATATAACCCTATATATCACAGAGCTCAGCTTCTCTCCCTCTTTTACATCCTGCTCTCACATAGCGTAGCGAAAAACCACATGATAGGCTCCCTTTAAGTGGATTTCACAGACTGTGACCGAGGACACTACATCGATTGTTTATATGCAGGTATTGGAAAGTGCTGCCTGCATAGAGATCAATATACGTAGCTTGTCCGGAGAGCAGCGTACATGTATACGACCCTACAGACATTGATTATTCAGTTTCAGCTATGAATAAATGTGCTTTCTTATCACAAACAACCCATATAACTTTGAAGTTACCTCCTTTTATTAACTATACGTTAATTAGGGATAGGCAGGGGGTTGTTCAGACCTTTAACTAGCATTAGACTTGCCACAGGAAACTCTTTAAGGTTGAGAAATTTTTTTGTTTGGGTTGGAGAGAATGGCTCTGGTGGGGAGTCCTGAGAAAGGAAACCTGGCTTTGGGAGATAAAGAACAGACAAATACTGAAATCCAGAGAGACCTTCATGAAATACGACAGAGGGATCTGATAATACAACAGTTGAATACTAAGGTAAGAGCAGATAACACGTTGACTCGGGCAGTCCAGCCATTTGGTATTATAACACCAGTGAATGGCGTGACTCATGCCCCATATGGATCCTAGACGTTGCCTGTCCTCCATAGAGAACAGTGACAAACCTGAAGAACAGCTGCAACAATAGCGCAGCCATCACGAGTGTAATTCTGATCCCTTATCGGTAGGTGTCTTCCTTTACAATACATTGTGCTTTATGTAAAGTGACATTGACGTTCTGTCTTCTCTTTAGGCAACGGAATCTGTAGAGATGAATGCTGTTTTGTCTGCTCAGCTCAAGAGTGTATCACAGGGACTGAAAGATACTCAGATGAGATACACTGACCTGCAAACTCAGTATTACAAGCTCCAAAGAGACCTGCAAATCACACGAGGCACGAGCCAGGTGAGAGCTGAATGATCAGCGTCTATAACACACATCTCAAAAAAACAAAATCTGGTCAGCACTTCCGTTTTGAAGAATAAACGTATAGGTGCACACTGTTGTGGCAATCAAAAGCTAGACAAACACAAAACAACATCAGCAGCACTCTAAGGGCACTAAAAGCGGTCAAAGAGGACATAAGAATTTTTTGGAAAAACATTTTCTGAACAATACCGCCTAAAAAAAAAAAAGGGGGGGGGGAGAAAATAAAAACTAAGTTTAACAGAAGACAAAGGAGCAAGAAACATATACTATGTCGTCAGCAAAATATCCCGTAAGCAACAAGTGTCATCTGCGGATTCGGCACTTCTAAGATGAAGGGAAGCAGTATTCAGGTGGGAGGTTAGAAGGAACCGTCTAGTGGCAATACCATTTCTTGAAAGAACTGAATGCGGCCATATCTTAACTTTAGATGCACACGTCCAACTGTTCAATGTTTAGGACTTTTAGCATAACTTGCTGATCTCTAATTAGGAACTTAATGGCAAAATTCACAACAGGTGTTTGATCCCTGATTCACCCAATACATTGAGGAGATCAATTTGAATTGGGATGTAAACAGTCCTCCTCATCCTGCTGTTCACATTGTGACATCAAGAGACCAAGACAACACCTTACAATTGATCAGCAGTACCTCGCCATTGGGAGGCTTCAAGCAGGATGCTCTCAGACGGAAGTGATCATCAGAAGGTTGTAACAGAGATACAGAGAGACTGGAAGAGTCGGAGAAAGGCAAAGAAGTGGACGTCCTTTGGCTCCCTCACACTGATGACCGCTTCATTGTAAGCAATGCCCTGCGGAACCAGATGATGAATGCAGCACAACTTCAGGCGCATTTAAGGGACTCCTGACTCCCTCATACATGGCGCATGTTTAAGTGATAACTTTACTATAGTAAAATGGTTACATCAGGCTGTTTATCATCTTATGATACAATAATCAAGCTATTTAGGTAGAACAGACACTGACAAGCAAATGGATAACAATGTTTTGATCTCTTGAACACTTGTGGGTAGAGTTGAAGAAAAAGCTGTATTTGTATCCAAGTCCAGTCTGCACCAGATTGGGATCAGATTTTGGTCAAGATAAGCTTGAATCTGATCCAGAGCCCAGAAGGATTAATTTAGTATTGAAAACCAAAGGTGGAATTCCCAAATGCTAACAAAATAATAAAAATTAACATTTTGATTTTTAGGAGCAAAACAGTAACAATGCAGTTCCCGGGAAAGAATCGGGCAGAACTAGCAATCTAAATACTTGCATGTCACATTTATGTCTAATATGGGTAAGATGACTGTATATAAAATTATAGTAGCCTCATGTACAAAGCTGTAGTGGATGGTAAGATATGAAGCCTGAAAGTCACAAGTTCAAAACATTGTTACCATTTTGCTTGTCAGTGTAAAATATATTTATTGGATAATACTTTAGAACACAAAAAAATTGTAAATATGCAAAACGCAGCAGGAACATTTGTGGAGTCTCTGAATTGTTCTGAGAAATAGTATCGCCTCCATCAGATCCTGCATACATGACCTCACATTGATTCTCAATATTTCCAGGCTAGAGAACGGCCTCTCTACACTAACTTGGGTTGGGGGAAAAGCGGCGACCACAGGGGCAACATCTCTAACAATGTCAGGGTATAAAGGAATTGCCTCAGTCACAGTCAGGTCTGATGAATGGTTGATCTTCTACTTCTTTGAAAGCAGGTGAAAAATTTTGCTAAAATCTGTTTGCCATGGGAGCAGAATCTTTTCCCCTGGGGCAGCGCTTTGCCTGCTCCATGTCATCAATTACACTCCATATGTGATGAGGCTGAAGATATGGGAGCAGTAGCACCGGCCGGACTCAATTCCTCTTGCTCTTTGCATCGAACTAACTGGACCAACTTACGATATGTTTTGGGAGTCTGAGTCGGTCCATTTTATGATGATTCCGACTCCTGCAAAATAGGCACCGACTCCGACTCCACAGCCCTGCCTTGAGTAGCAGGCTCTGTGATACAGCATGGTGAGAGCTCCCCTTTAAGCCTTGGCGTGATCTAGCAATGGCTGTATCTGTATTCTATAACAAGCTCAAGGCTCATTTCCCTTTCTGTGGCATTCTAAGTAAATGTACAAGAACAATGTATTGATTTTTCTCTTTCCTTGGTCCCCTCGGTCTCTTGAATCGCTAACTCCTACCTCTTTCTTGCAGAATGACACCATGACTGAGGTTCCCCCTGGAGCTCCCCAGGAACGGGCAAATGTTCTGGTGGAAATAGACAATGCTGAACTAGCTGACCTGAGAAGAAGGTTTGTTAATGTTCTCCTCTTCTCTCCGGAGACCTTTTCTGTTCTATATTAGATAAAGCAATCTCTTCACCATCCTTGAGAAAAATGATGTTCTGCCAGAAGCCTCCTGAATCTTGTAGCACTATTCAGAATTAACGTGTTAAGGACGCTGGGAGAGATGTTCCTCCTCTTGGGAGATTCTGGCAGGAGAACAATTTCCTTTAGACATGTTGTAGACTTGGCATCTTATGGCAGAGGTTTGATAAACCAGCAGATGTAGCAGATAATGGCCGCGTCCTGTGGTTTGACATACAGTGACATTTGTAGACCATTATCTTGCTCTCACATGTGCTTTTTCCCATTTGAGGTATCCATGGTGCTTCTGAACAAGATAGTACTGAATAGGAGACATTCATTCTGCATTGGATGCATAACAATGGCGGATATTTAGACGGTTCCCAGTATACTTGCTATAGACATCTTCCATCTTTCCATTGCAGCACCTGTCCCTGATGAATATGGTTTCTGTCTTTTTCCTTGCATTTAGGCTTGCAGAGGCTGAACTCCGTCATGATGCTACACAACAAGAGCTCGCTGTGTTGTCCGACAGGCTGGCGGAGGAGAAGGCCCAGAGGGAAGCTGTGGAGGAGGCTCTGCATCTCACAGAACAACAGAATAACAGGTTTGTATAGCCTGCTTCCTATCTGGAGTAGCACACATGCAGGCTACTTGATACTCATGTAAGCATGTACACTTTTGCAATGTATTTTGTATGCTCCGGTGCATCAGAATTGTCTAGCTTAAAGAGAACCTGTCACATAGATTATGCCCCTCTTGCTGAGGGCAGCACAAGCTAGTGTCAGACCTGCTGTTTCCAGCGCTTTGTCCCTTATTCTGTAAGATGCAGGAGTTTTAGAGTATTTAATTCTCAAATCTGCAGTTTTCAGCCAGAAAAGAGCCATTCAAAGGCTATGTTCACACGGCTTAATTGCAGGACATATTTCGCCCCGCGATTACGGTGTGTGTACGGGGGCGGGATGGGGGGACCCCATAGACATGCATTATCCACGTCGTGTATACACCGTGAATAAGTAGCATGTCACTTCTCTTCCCACTCGCCATATTGTGCGAGCAGGGAGAGGAGACGAAATCCATAGTTCTCTATGAGAGCTGCGGATTACCGTAATGACTGGGACGTATCTCGCCCCGTATTTCGCACAGTACGGCGCGAGATACGTCCCAAAATAAGCCGTGTGAACATAGCCAAAGAGTCACTTTTTTTTTCAAGCCCCGCCCACCTCAACTGATAAACCTATTACTTTGAATAGGTAGAAACGTGAATAACTGCCAGGTGGGAGGGACTAGCCTTTGGTGGGAGGGGCTAACACCTGCTCATGAATAAGATTTGAGGGGTAAATGCTCTAAAACTCCAGCATCTTACAGAATAAGGGGCACAGCGCTGGAAACGGCAGGTCTGACACTAGCTTGTGCTGTCCTCGGCAAGGGAGGCATAATCTATGTGATTGGTTTCCTTTAAAATATACTGCAGTTTTGTGTATACAGCTCTTATGTTAACCTACAGTTGTGCTCAAAAGTTTACATACCCCGGAAGAATTTTTGCTTTCTTAAACTTTTTTTCAGAGAATATGAATGATAACACAAAACCTTTTCTCCCACTCATGGTTAGTGGTCGGGTGAAGCCATTTATTGTCAAACTACTGTGTTTTCTCTTTTTAAATCATAATGGCAACCAAAAACATCTAAATGATCATGATCAAAAGTTCACATCCCCTGTTGATTTTGGCCTGATAACATGCACAGAAGTTTACACAAATGGGTTTGAATGGCTACTAAAGGTAACATCCTCACCTGTGACCGGTTTGCTTGTAATCGGTGTGTGTGCATAAAAGCTGAGTGAGTTTCTGGGATCCAGACAGACTCTGGCATTTTTCATTCAGCCACTGACATTCCTGGATTGTAAGTCATGGGGAAAGCAAAAGATTTGTCAACGGATCTATGGGAAAAGGTAGTTGAACTGTATAAAACAGGAAAGGGATACAAAAAGATATCTAAGGAATTGATAATGTCAGTCAGCAGTGTTCAAACTGTGATTAATAAATGGAAGAGTAGGTAGAGCAACAAAAATTTCGGCCACAACTGCCAGGAAAATTGTTCGGGATGCCAAGAAAAACCCACAAATAACATCAGCTGAAATACAGGACAGTCTCATAGGAATGCTTAAAGAGACAGACTTACTGTAAAAAGTGCAGCGTCTTTAAGCAAATCAGAGAGCAGATCATGTGACCTAACAGAGACTGTTGCATCAGTCAGAAATCCTGTATTCAGCAGCAGGTAAGCACAGTCATTGGCACTACAGTGTACCTGAAAGCAATTTCTTATAAACTAAGGGAAAAAATAGAAAACCAGGAGTGGTCTTTTTAAGTTGTTGAATCTTCACTGATATATGAGGAATTTGCAAATACATCTATTCTTTAAAGGGGTGTTCCCATCTCAGACATTTATGGCATACGGGTAGGAAATGCCAAAAATGTCTGATATGTGCAGGTCCTCTGCAGCTCGAGCTCAACTTTGGTTTTATGGGAGTACAACCTAGAGGTGTGCCCAGCTCTACTTGGAACTCCCATTAAAATGAATGATGATTGCTGCACAGACATGACCTCTTCTCCCTTCTGCACGGAGACTTTTGATGGCCAGTTCTCAAGATTGGGGTAGGGAGCCGCCACTGGGACCCGCACCTATCAGACATTTATGGCATATCCTATACATATGCCATAAATGTCTGAGATGGGAACAGCCCTTTGACCCCTTAAGCTGAACGCCTGAAAAGTAGTTAATGACCAACACATTTGTTTTTTAGTTTTTGCCTCCTTACGTTTCAACAACGTAACTTTTTTATTTTTTCAATGACGCAGTTGTATGAGGCCTCTTTTTATTCGGGACAAGGTTTATCTTTTGGTGGAATAGTTTAAGTTCGCTTATAAATTATTACAGATTTTATTTCAATTGTTTTCAAATTGTTTTACATTTATTTTTTTTACACGAGTCACATTTCACACTTAATAACTTTTTAATTCTACAGGTTGTTACAGTCCTGTGGATACCTAATATGTGTAGGGTTTTTTTCGTCTGTACTGTATGCTCAATTATTTGTTTATTAAATATTTATTTTTATTTTATTTTTTTCTACACTTTTTTGTTTTTTACCTTTTTTTATTTTTTTTGGATCCCATGAAGGGAGAACAGTGTTACATTTTTTTTTACACTTTGTTATGTATAAGCATATTCATATATACTAATACATTATAATCTGTGTCAGTTTGACACAGGCAACATCCAGGGTAGCACACAGTGTGCCCTGACCGCAGGTTTCTTACACAGACAGCCCTGGGGCTACTCTAGGTCTCTAGGGCTGACTATGCAGCCGTTCCCCGGGCTCTGTCGGGTCACCGGAAATCCCAATCACCCGACAGAGTGGGGGAAAGCCCTTTGATTATGCTGCGGTCACGAACCATGGCAATCAAAGGGTTAAGCATCGGGGAGTGTAGGTTTCCATCGAAAGGCGTCGCTGCAGACGAACAACCTGAAATGCCTACCGCCAAAAGACGGCGGACGGTTGTTAAGGGGTTAAAGGTCAAGGCCACACAGAGCAAGCCCACCCCTGCTTCGCAATTTTGTAGGTAAGCGGCCACGATTAATGAGTTCATGAGCAGCTGTTTTACCTGGATATCATGAGGCCAATAACAAAAAAACTTCAATGGTCATACGGTATTTCAGCTAAAACTGCGGTTCACCTACAAAACTGCTAAGCCCTTAAGGGTATGTTCACATGGCTTATTTTGGGGCGCATTTCGCCACGTATTGAGAGCGTACTGCGCCCTAATACGGGCGAAATGCACCCCAATCATTACGGTAGTCCATAGTTCTCATAGAGAACTATGGATTACGCCTCCTCTCCCCACGTATACAATACAATCTTTTTTTGCGCGGGGAGATAATTTACACGCTTAAGCGCCGTGAGTAATGACGGTCTATGGGCTGCGGGCTGCCGCCCCCCCCCCCCCTGCTGCTCCTAAAAACACGGCGTAATTGTGGGGTGTACTGTACGGCCCGCAGTTAAACCGTGTGAACATAGCCTAATAGTCTATCCGAAAACCACATCCAGCATTCATAGCAAAAATGTATATATAATATTATAAAATATAATTATTTTTATATTATATTATATATATATAATAATTATTATTATATATATAGTATTGTATAATATATTTATAGATATATATATATTATATATATATTATTGTATTCTTTCTTGACATTTTTTTTTATCTTTTGTTTTCGTTCCCACACGGGGAATTTATTGCCATATATAATGCCTGCAGGGTATCCACAAATGAGCACACAGCTGCCATAGCAACCCATAGGCACATCATGGGGAGCACTGATGGGGTAATAGAATGAGCTCCTTCCCCATTACTAACTATTGAGATGCTGCGGTCAGCATTGGTCGTGGCATCTAAAGGTCAAAGCTATCTGTGATCCTGGCCATATAATACAGCAGGCACCCAAGAGTGATCGCCCGGGCACAAGACCTCTGCGCTCTACTGTTACATCATTTTATAGTTCCTGTAACATAATAGTACGACACATGGCAGGGAAGGGTTAATAGTCAAAATGACTTTTACTCGTCTCGGCTCCTATTTTTCTCCCCCTTAAATCTGCACGTTCTGCTTTCAGTCTGAATTTCATATTTGCTTCTGTAATATGTTTGCAAATGCGACCTAATTATCCAAAACTGGCACAGCCCTCGTCACTTACAAATATGTTGTGTCTGTCTGTTTTAGACTCGAAACAAAGTCATCTTCCAGAGACTATGAGTTCTCCCTCCAGATGGAGTCAGACGATGAGCGGGAAGCCTTAATCATCGATCCTACTCAGAATATAGCTCTGCGAACGGTAAGTGTCCATGCAGTGGCATAGGGGGACCCCAGAGCAGAAATCAAGGTGGGGCTACATTTTGCCTCCCAGGACATCAGGGCCTGCTGTGTGCTCTTCCCATGAGCTTTGGCTAATTCCCAACTACTTTGTTTGCCAACAGATCAGATCTTATGATTAGGCCTACACAGGTTCTTGCCATCTATGGCAACAATGAGGCTGGGCCCCCTCTCTCTATGGGGAACTTGGCACAGTATTGCAATCATGTGATAACAAGAATCAACTTTAGATGTAAGAACGGCAATTTTTTTTAGCACCGTATTTTTCGGTTGTAAGATGCACCTAGGTTTTAGAGGGGGAAAATAGGACGAAAAAAAATTTGAACCAAAAAGTGTGGGCTGAAGTATAGTTTTTTTTTTTTGTGGGGGGGGGGGGGGGGATATATGTGTCTTTTTGATCACTTTTTATTCAATTTTTTTTTTAGATATTAAGGGTGACATGTATGAACGAGGCTGCACCAGATATCTGGCATCTTTTCAGCCTGATATCAGGTGCACCCCCGTTCTTTATTTTTTAAATCCCCCGGGGGCCATTAATGGGGCAGGGGAGGCGGGGGGAACTAGAACCGTACGAAGCTATAGTTTTAATTGCTTTTCCTGGGGCTTTAAAATGGGGAAAACAAGTGACACTTTCAAAGGGTTCCCCCCTAAACCCAGAATGTTGCCCCGAGGCTGGGATTAAACGATTTGATTTAATCCCCACTTTAGAGGATTTTCAAAACGGGTGCATTCTGGGCCCTTTTTTATACGCTTTTAAAATTTTGGTGTTGCACCCCAAAATTTTCATGCATGTCCCTTAAATTTTCCAAAAAAAACAAAATTTTTGGCATTTGGTTTTGTTTTATTCTACGTGTTAAAGGTTAGGGGGTTTTAAATTATGTTATATTTTAATAGTTTGGGACTTTTCGGGGGTTTTGGCGGGGGACCAAAAAGGGGTAAATTTTTTTTTTTTAAAAACAACAAAGGGGGCGTTACTTAAAAAATTTTAAATTTTTTAAATTTTTTAAAAATTTTTTTTTTTTCTTTAATACTCAGTAACCGTAGGGTACTTGACCACTAGAATGCCTTGTCCTTTATACACCAAATACCCTTGATTTTCATTCCTTTTTCCCATTAACCCTGGTGTAAAAAGGTGTCAAAAAAAGGCAGTGGGAAGCCTGCATGAAACTTCCTTGCAAATGGAAGCCGACCCCCCCCTGCTGCCCCGAAACCGCCCCTCATTCAGTTTGGCGGGTCAGAAGTTTTAAGAGCTGGGATGGACCCGGGGGCCATCCTGTGCTAGCACGGCCCACAAAAGCGCTCCCCGTCCCGCATGAACAATTTTGGGGGTTGGCAGGAGACTGGAGTCCCGCGATGCTGGGGAAAAGCCGGGGGGCGGGGGGTTTCCCCCTTTTAAAACCAGTGGTTCTAAACCCTTTTTCTTTTTCCCGTGCCCCCCAAATTTAAAATTTTCCTCTGTTGCGGTGCCCCAAAACAAAAAAAAATTTTTGATGGTACTTAAAAACTGAAATTTTTTGCTCATGAGGGTTCCCTTTGTGTAAACCCCTCGAGGGGTTTACCTCTACTTTTTAACATAAAATATAAAGGTACCAAAAAAGCTTTTAAATTTAGGGGGTTAACCCTTTATACGGGGGGCCTGTGGGGGTTTCCGGGGGGGGTTTTACTAGGTGGGGACCCCTTGATGGTCCCTTCAAAAAGTTACTTTACATATAAAGGTCCCACTGGGCCCGTTACTAGTTGTAACCTTGTCCGGGGGGGGGGCTTGGGGATTGGCAAATGGGGGGGGGGGGGTTTTAATTTGGGGGGGGGGGGGGGGGGGGCCCCTCATTTTTGGGGGGGAATCTTTGGGGGGGGGGGGCCCCCCCTTTTGGTGGGGGGAGGGGGGGGGGGGGTTTTTTAATTTTAAAGGGGGGTGGTTATCATGGGGGGGGGGGGGTGTTTGGGGTGGTTCCCAAAAAGTTTAAAAAAAGGGTTAATAACTTTTCACTTTTTCCAAAATTTAAGACATTAAAATGTTTGTATGGATTTTGTGTGTGTTTTTAAACACTAAATGACCTTGCGGCCGGAACGCGTACGTATCGGGCGTTCCCCCGGAAATGGTTCGGCGGGTTTTTCCTTTTAAATGCTTGGTACTTATTGTGGGCGCGTGTTTGTGGCGCTTTCCCCTTTCCCTGCACGCCCCGCCCTGGGGGGGGGGGGGCCGGGGGATGAAAGGGTCGTCCTCCCCGAAAGCGCCGTCACAGGACCCTCACTAAAGCCCCCCAATGCGCGAGGAAGGCCCCAACTGCCCCCCCTCCCCTCAGTTTTTAAAACGGTGGGCGCCGAAACTATGCAAGAGCTGCGGGGGGGGGGCCAGCGGCGGCACGGTCCCCCCTGAGTTTTTAAGCCAGGGCGGCCCCCCCTCTCGGCTCTCCGGCCCCCCCCGGGTTTGGGGCGCCCCCGTTTTTTTTTTTGGGGGTCGTTGGGCCCCCCCGCGGGGTCGCGCCCCACGGGTTGGGAAAAAAAACCGCTGTTTAAACCCCCCAAAGGCTTTCCCCGGGGAATGCCCCTTTCCCCCCTTTTGGGGGCTTTTTTTGGGATTTTCCCCCGTTCCCACGGCTTTTTTGCCAAAGGGATTGGCCCCGTATTGCCCCGGTTTGGCTTAAATTTCGGCCCCAACCGTCGGGTAAACGGTAACCCAAAATGTCCCCTTAGTAAAACAGTGGTTTCCCGTCGCTCCTCCCCGCTGGAAATCCGTCGCGGGGGGGGGGAAAGGGTTTTTTGCACATTTTTTACGGCGGGGAAAGCCCCGTAAAAAATTGCATTGTTAGGGGGCCCGGGGAGCGGGCCCCGCCGCGTTGGCCCCCCCCGGGCCCCGGCCCCTTATTCCGGGGATTTGTGTGCTCAAAACGGCGAAAAAATCCGTCGGGAAAAAAGCCGTGTAAAACACGCCCTTTTGACGCCCCCAAAAATTTGGGGGGGGGAAAGTAAATCTTTAGAAAAAAAATTTTTGGGAAATTTAAAAAACCAGATAATGATCTGTATTTTTTTCTGTTTTTTTTTCTTCTTATCTGTTTTTAATTTCTGATTATAAATTTCTATATCTATGTAGGATTATGGGGGCGGCCGTCTTGCCTAAGTTTCTTTTAGCAGCATTTAGGAGGAGCTTTTAAGAGCTTCTTTGGCTTAGGACCCTGTAAAAGGGAGCGACCCTTTACTTTTTTGGAGAGTGTTCAGTTAATGGGATAGGAACTGTGAATAGGAGCGGGCCAAATTGATTCTATAGGAGGTTTTTTGGCTCTGGGGACCTGGGAAGAAGTCAGTGTGCAGGGGGAGGAGGGGGGCTGGGGAAATCTCATTTTGTGCCCGGGTTTGGACCCGTGTTATCTGCCTTTTGCTGATAATGAGGGGGATATGAAAATCTTTTTTACAAAACATGGGATTAGTCTTTTGTAAATGGGGAAACCTGTTTTATCTATACACTTGGGTTTGTCCCCCTTTTCTGTGTAACCCTGTTGTATGATAATGGGGAAAGATGTTTTAAAAGGTTTTTCTCTCCGAACAAAAAAGTGTCAAAGTATTTTTTAAAACCTAGTGGCCAAAGGGGAAAAATTTGCAGGATTTCAGGATGTTTTTAAAAATGGTACTGATTTTAAATTTAAAAAAAAAAAAACCCAAAAAAATTTTTAAAAAAAATGTTTTAAACAAAAAACCACAAGTTAAAAAATAATTTATTTTTGATGAACATACAACTTTTCTTTTTAGTTTAAAGAGGTAACAGGGCCCCGAAAGGAGGGGGTTTGCAGGGTCAAAAGCCTTTTGTCAAAGGCTGTGACTTCTAGGATGGGGGGAAATCTCGCCTTGTTCCTCCCCTAGGTTAGGACTTCACATCCTTTTTAAATTGTGCCGGACCGGGTGCTATAGCACGGGGAGCTCTCTGAGCAATGTATTTCCCAATTTTAAAATTTGTTCTTTTATTTCAGCAAAAAGGAAAAACAGGTTAAAAAACCCCGCCCAAAAAAAGGGTCACCGGGAGCTTCAAAAAATTTTGGCACGCCCCCCTTGTAAAAGGGTTTAAACCCATGGGCAACAGAAGGGGGTGCAGGGGACATGAGGTGGAAGATGCAAAATATGCATGGGTCCCCGGCGAAAGAAGTCAAAAAGGGGGTTTGGGGACCATGGGCAAGGGAATTTTTATTTCCCAAGCCATAGAAAAACGAAGTTCTGTCAATTTCCAGTCCAAAAGTGTGAATCCTTTTTCCCAAAAAAAATATAAAAAAGGGCCCGTCTCTTGAGAATTTCAATACTGGAGGTCCGTAAAGGGGAAACCCAGGCCAAGAGTAAAAGGGTATCCGAAATGAAACACAAAAAAGAAAAAAACTAAACCCTTTCACGGGAGGGGTTTCCTAGCGTCCTTTTAACCCATCGAAGGGCCCCATCTCTGATGGGAAAAAGCTTAGGGGGACGGGCGGGCCCAAAACCAAATAAAGGGTTGTGAGCTTGGAGGGCTGATACATGTTAATTTTTATATAAAACGTTAAAATTAATTTGACATTTAATTTAAATTGGGCTGAGTTCTGGGGACATCATGCTATGACTTGTCTCCTGATCGCTTCATATATGTACAGTTAATGGGGTCACTTTTTTTCTCAAGAACAGCACCCCCTTAAATCTTTTGGGGTGTAGTGGTTTTTTGCAGCCCCCCCTTTTTTTTAAATTCTGTTTGAGCGAAATTTCCAGGTACCACCTATGGGCCAGGGTGGAGCTGTTTCTAGATGAAAAATCATAATCCTTTTTTCCCTTTATTTTAAAGGGGAAAATTTTAAAATTTATCTTTGGGCGGGAAAACTGCTAGGGTTTATTAAAAAAAAAAATTACTTACCCCCTAAAGCCCCCTTGTTTTGCCCCATACCTTTTCCCCGCGGGTTTTAAAGAGATAACTTCTTTTATTATTTGTCAGGCTGCACCCCAAAGCATTGGTTTTTTATGTACTGGGGGGCCAAAAGTGTTGGCCCCAATGGGGAATCATAAATGCGGGGCTGGGGGGGTGACCGTAGCGGCGGGGTTTTTTTTTATATTTTTCTTTATGTATGTAAATTTTTTCTGTTAAGTTCATTTTTTTTAAATCCCAAACAAAAATCGATAAAACCCCCTTTAAAAGGGGTTTTGTCTCCCCACAGATTTCAAAAGCAGTTTTAAAATTCATGAATCCTTTTCCTAGTAGGCTGGGGGTGGTTCTATAGCAGTGTTGGGATTTGCTCCATATTTTTGCTCTTCAAATTGCAGGGAATTTTTGAGAGCAGGAGATGTTATCTTTAAAAGTAGGGGGGCTTCAGGGCTCAAAGTAAACTCTTAAAAGTAATTAGTCTCGTTTGTTTGTTAGAGATAACACACTCTGTTCTCAAGCTGCTGGCGTCTTGTGTGTCTACTTGTGGGGACGCTATCAGATAGAGACAAAGAGCTGAAAGAGAAGGGGAGAGCAGGACGGTAACCAGAAAAACCTGTGTGCACTCAGAGGAGATAAAATCTCTTTTACTTCCTGATCAGGGAAAAATCAAGAGACAGGTATTTGGAAAAAGTCTTCAGTTACCTGTCCCTACATGTGTTGTGGTGAGACAATCCCTTTAAAGGAACATTCTGCGATATCTGGGACAACGCCTAAGGGGCGGTGCAAGGCACAAGGCTTCAGAGAGGATCTACCCCGGCCTCAGGTCTTGCACTGGGCATAACACAGTGTGTGACTTGCCTGTAAAATTCCTTCAAGACACTTCCCGCACAGGAGGACTCTGCCCGGTGGGGCACATTACTGACTGGGATATGCAGGGTGACACGCACAGAAGGGCATTGCAGTAATTACCCCCTAGTCTCCTTTTGCTCACCCTCATTCTATTGCTGCTGTTGAATCTGCACTGGCCACTGTTGTGTACATATACATAGAGCCGGCACTGCTATCTGTAACCTATACTGTATATTTTGGTTGTGATGTAATATAAGTATATAACATATATTTGCTAAAAGAAGAGAAGAAAGTTCTTATTGTATATAACCTGCTGCTCCCAGATAATCTATTGAGACTTGAATGGCTGTAAATTTGGGGTTCTTTTCTATAGAGAAGTTATTTTATCAGTTTGGGTTGTTTTCCGCTTGTTGGTGTGTGGAGGGGAAGTGCAATAAACAATGCAATACAGAACACGGCCGTCTTTGTAATCTAAGTGTATAGAAATGGTTCTCTGCTGCGAGTTCTTTATGCATGGCCGATCAACTGCAGCAAATTTGGTATGGGTAAATATACCAAGTTTTTGGACCAGGTTTCAGCAACCTAGGCCCCCTTTAATATATTCATAAAAAAAATTGGAACTCCCCGTGAAGGGACTGTCTCTGTGTTGGATTTGAGCGTTCTTACAAATTAAGTCCTTTCAGATCAGTCATACCTGCAAAAAGAAAACCTGTCCCTGAATGAAAGACTCCCGCAGCAAAGTGCATGGCTGCCCCCGAAGATCCAAAGGCTCTCAGCAGACCCAAGCCCGACTCCAGGCTGACCTATAGCTAACAAGAGTTTTTAACCACACACGAATGGGAAACAGTTCAATGAAATAGACCTGTGCGAAACCAGGTAATTCTGCTACAATATATCCAGAGAGGGACCATGTACCTCATACAGAGCCTTGTGAAAGTATTCAGCCCCCTTGAACTTTTCAACCATTTGCCACATTTCGGGCTTCAAACATAAACATATAAAAATTTAATTTTCTCGTGAAGAATCAACAAGTGGGACACAATTGTGAAGGGGAATGAAATTTATTGGATATTTTAAACTTTTGTAGAAAATAAAAAACTGAAAACTGGGGCTTGCAATATTATTGCCCCCTTTACTTTCAGTGCAGCAAACTCACTCCAGAAGTGCAGTGAGGATCTCTGAATGATCCAATGTTGTCCTAAATGATGATAAATATAATCCACCTGTGTCTCCGTATAAATGCACCTGCTCTGTGATAGGCTCAGGGTTCTGTTTAAAGCGCAGAGAGCATCATGAAGACCAAGGAACACACCAGGCAGGACCGTGATATTGTTGTGGAGAAGTTTAAAGCTGGATTTGGATAAAAAAAGATTTCCCAAACTTTAACCATCCAAGGAGCACTATGCAAGCAATCATATTGAAATGGAAGGAGAATCAGACCACTGCAAATCTACCAAGACCCGGCCGTCCCTCTAAACTTTCATCTCAAACAAGGAGAAGACTGATCAGAGATGCAGCCAAGAGGCCCTGATCCCTCTGGATGAACTGCAGAGATCTACAGCTGAGGTGGGGAGTCTGTCCATAGGACAACAATCAGTCTCACTGCACAAATCTGGCCTTTATGGAAGAGGCAAGAAGAAGCCATTTCTCAAAGATATCCATAAAAAGTCTCTTTAATTTTGGGCCACAACCCGGGGCCAGGTGGAGAGGGGCCCAACCAATCAATGTGGGAAGAAGGGGCTCTGCTCAGATGAAACCAAAATCCAACTTTTTGGCCACAAGGCAAAATGATATGTTTGGTGTAAAAAGCAGCACAGCTCATCCCCCTGAACAACCCATCCCCACTGTCACACATGGTGGGGGCAGCATCATGGTTTGGGCTTATTCTTCAGCAGGGACAGGAAAGATGGTTAAAACTGATGGGAAGATGGATGGACCAAAAACAGGACCCTTCTGGAAGAAAAACCTGTTGGGTTGCAAAAAACGAAGGGGCAGAATTTACTTCCAACAAGCAAAGATCCCAACATAAAGCAAAATCTACAAAGGAAATTTTCCAAATAAAGTCTCCCGGTGTGAAAGGCCCAAATCACAGTCCAAACCCGAACCCAAAGGGGAAAACTGTGGGAAAAAAAGGGAAAAAGCTGTTCACAAACGCTTCCATCCAAACCTCATGGCTCCGTGTTACAAACGTCTCCATCCAATCCCCGAGTCCGCTGTTTACAAAAAACCCCCTCCACCCATGAGCCCAGCTGTTCAAAACGCTCTCCATCCCCAACCTCCTGGAGCCAATTACAGAAAGCCATAACAACCATGTTAGAGTCTCCAATCAACTGAGACTGTGTTCGAAATTATCTTCCAACACTGAGCTACAATGATCCCAAACATTCACAAAATCTCACAGTCCAAGGATTTATAAATAACCATCTCCAGGTAAATTACAACGGCCAAGTCACAGCTCACCAACCAATGGGGAATCCTGTTCACAAAGCTCCAAACCTCAGGGTCGTTACAAACGCTCTCCATCCAACCTCACTGAGTCCAGCTGTTTCACAAACGCTCTCCATCCAACCTCACGAGCTCCAGCTGCTCACAAACGCTCTCCATCCAACCTCTCTGAGCTCCAGCTGGTCACAAACGCCCAACTCATACCATCCAACCTCACCTGAGCTCCAGCTGTTCACAAACGCTCTCCATCCAACCTCACTGAGCTCCAGCTGTTCACAAACGCTCTCCATCCACCTCACTGAGCTCCAGCTGCTCACCTAATCAACCCCTCCATTACCAACCCCTCACTTGAGCTCCAGCTGCTTCACAAACGCTCTCCATCCAACCTCACTGAGCTTCCAGCTGTTCACCAAACGCTCTCATCCAACCTCACTGCGCTCCAGCTGTTCACAACGCTCTCCATCCAACCTCACTGAGCTCCAGCTGCTCACAAACGCTCTCCATCCAACCTCACTGAGCTCCAGCTGCTCACAAACGCTCTCCACCCAACCTCACTGAGCTCCAGCTGTTCACAAACGCTCTCCATCCAACCTCACTGAGCTCCAGCTGCTCACAAACGCTCTCCATCCAACCTCACTGAGCTCAACGCAAAGCTATCTAACGCTCTTTCCATCCACCTCACTGAGCTCCAGCTGCTCACAAACGCTCTCCATCCAACCTCACTGAGCGCCAGCTGTTACAAACGCTCTCAATCCAACCTCACAACGCTCCCCCCAGCAGTGCTCACAAACGCTCTCCCTCCAACCTCACTGAGCTCTAGCTGCTCACAAACGCTCTCCATCCAACCTCACAGCTGAGCGCCAGCCCCTTAACAAACGGGTCCTCCCATCAATCTCACTGAGCTCCAGCTGTTCACAAACGCTCTCCATCCAACCTCACTGAGCTCCAGCTCTTCACAAACGCTCTCTTCCAACCTCACTGAGCTCCAGCTGTTCACAAACGCTCTCATTTCCAAGCTCCACTCCGAAGTCTCCAGCTTACTCACTAAACGCTCTCCATCCAACCTCACTGAGCTCCAGCTGCTTTAAAACGCTCTCCATCCAACCTCACTGAGCTCCAGCTGCTCACAAACGCTCTCCATCCAACCTCACTGAGCTCCAGCTGTTCACAAACACTCTCCATTCCAACCTACACTGAGCTCCAGCTGCTCACAAACGCTCTCCATCCAACCTCACTGAGCTCCAGCTGTCACAAACACTCTCCTCCAAACCTCACTGAGCCCCCAGCTGCTCACAAACGCTCTCCATCCAACCTCACTGAGCTCCAGCTGCTTTACAAACGCTTCCTCCCTCAGCACCTCAAGAATTCTCCAGGCTGTGCACAAACACTCTCCACTGTAATCACAGCAAAAGGGGGCGCTACAAAGTATTAACTTGAGGGGGCCAAATACTTTTGCTCACCTCATTTTTCAGGTTTTTGGGGTTTTTTTTACAAAAGTTTAAAATATCCAATAAATTTCGTTCCACTTCACAATTGTCTTCACCAAAAAATTACAATTTTATATCTTTATGTTTGAAGCCTGAAATGTGGCAAAAGGTTGAAAAGTTCAAGGGGGCCAAATACTTTCGCAAGGCACTGTACCTCCCTGTCATACTGTACTGCCTGTACAGGGGTCAGAAGAGGGGGCTATAGTCTCTTTCGATCAGTGAAGACTTCACAACAGACACAAGCCCATCTCCAGGCTGACCAGTAGCAAACATCAAACAGTTATGACATGGATCCAAGCAAAGCCGCGTGATTCTGCTGGTACCTAATATGGTCCAGTTAGTTTAAGAAGTATTTATGCCGCACCCTGGAGGTCCCCGACTCCACAGCCCATGGGTTGGTCTCTTGTACCTCCACGTGGCCCTGTAACATGGCGTCCAGTAGAGCAGGCAAGAGGACCCATTGGGTTCACTTGCACGATTGGCCAAATCCAATGTGTCCTCCAACTCGATGACCCTGGTTCTTGGGGCCACAGACTATAGGACGAGCTGGATGGTGACAGTACGGTTTCTGATCTATTTTGAGCCTCACTGACAACCGCCCTATGCACCATCATGGAGACGTCTCGTGTGCCTGTGAGATGCCCCTTCTCTCTGCTGTTCTGTTACTGCTGAGGATATAATTATAGTGTCTCTATAATCATACAGTAACCTCTGTCGTCTGTAGACTGTAGACAACGTCAAGCGCTGCAGATCCTACATGCTGTCCTGTGGATCCTCTAATGCCTCCATTTATTGTCTCACACGAGGTACATTTTGGATTGTATATGAGAAAGCATGAAAAATGCCGAATAATGATCGGAGCCTGGAGGCTGTGACAGATGCAGAATAGAGGCTGCCGCATGAAGCAAGTCAGATGAGGATTTCACCAACAGCTGATGTGTTTTAACTCATTGAGAGGCGTCCAGCCCCTATGTATCCAAACAATTAGATAAGGAAATAACATGGATTGTGTACGGGGCACACGGAGTCCCTACAGCTCTGTAATATGGCGCAGTGATTGAGGATGAGCCACGGTACAAAACCATTGAGACTCTCGGTTCACATATTTTGATCAAAAAAAATGTTTAAGCTGCCCACGACTTTCAACGTGATCTCAAAATCGGCCTCTCGCTGGGTCAACCGGGGACAGAAACCCAAAATGGAAGCACCCCTTCCTTCCCATATAGGTTAAAATCAATGTATAACGTATGTTTCTTCACACAAAAACATTTCTGAAAAAACGTATGCAAACCTTGATCAAAATATGTGAACCGAGAGTCTCAAAGTTTTTTCATGTATGATAGATAGCATAAATGCTTCTTTAGGGATTTCCACGTAGTGTATTGCCCTTTTTGCAGTAGTGTGCCGCTGGCGGCGGTCTGTGTGCGTACATGTATAATTACATGTGTGCCGCAGCCCTGCCAGTGGCACCCAGGTTTGCATACGTTTTTTCAGAAATGTTTTTGTGTGCAGAAACATACGTTATACTTGGTGTACATTGATTTTAACCTATATGGGAAGGAAGGGGTGCTTCCATTTTGGGTTTCTGTCCCCGCCCACTCTCACAGGCTGTCATAAGAAGGGCAGCTTGCAGGTTGGGTGTTTTTTATTTTTTCTCTCTGAATAATGGAGGTCGGTGACCCAGTGAGAGGCCTGATTGGCTCGATTGAGAGGTAAAGATAGGATAGGACTGCCCGATTTTGAGATCACGTTGAAAGTCATGGGCAGCTTAAACATCTTTTGATCAAAATATGTGAACCGAGAGTCTCAAAGTTTTTTCATGTATGATAGATAGCATAAATGCTTCCTTAGGGATTTCCACGTAGTGTATTGCCCTTTTTACGGTACAAAACCAGACACAGCCTCAGACCTCAAAAGTTGGGGTTTTTTTCTACACGAATGCCATGCAATTCCTTTAAAGATGTGTTCTTCCCAGGCTGTTTCACAGAGCCACAGCCAGCTCCCCCTTCCTGTTCAGGCTGTGGGCAGTTCTACAGCTTCAGGCTCTCACTTTCCATTCAGGCTGTGGCCGGTTCTACAGCTTTAGACTTCCATTCCTGTTGAGGCTGTGGGTGGTTCTAAAGCTTTAGGCTCTCACTTCCTGTCCACATTGTGAATAGTTCTACAGCTTCAGGCTCCCAGTTCCTGTTCAGGCTGTGGGTAGTTCTATAGCTTCAGGCTTTCACATCCTGATCAGGCTCTGGATGGTTCTAAAGCTTTAGGCTCTCACTTCCTGTTCAGGCTGTGGGCAGTTCTACAGCTTCAAGCTCCCACTTTCTCTTCAGCCTGTGGGTGGTTCGACAGCTTCAGGCTCTCACGTCCTGTTCAGGCTGTGGGTGGTTCGACATCCCACTTCCTGTTCAGGCTGTGGGTGGTTCTACAGCTTCAGGCTCCCACTTCCTGTTCAGGCTGTGGGCTGTTCTATAACACTGACTGACATTTCACCTCTGCTAGTCTTAGCTGAGCCTATTAGAGGGAAATTGGTAATATAGAGGTCTAAACAGCAGGGCACAAGGCTCCGAGCTCTAAAGGGTTAAAGTTTGTCAGTAAGAAACATAAGCAAGCTCCTGTGCTGCTGATTAGACACAGCAGGGAGTCACGATCCTGGCCAGGGCTCTAGAGCAGAGAGAGTCAGTCTGCAGCCTAGGGAAGCTTGTGTACACAAGTAGGAGATAAAAACTGCTTTAATTTTGAAAGGAAGCAAAATCAGATCAGCAATGTATTTGGTAATAGTCTTTCTTTGCCAACATGTTGGAAGCTAATCAGTGTGGTGAGAATACCCCTTTAAACAGGTTTTGCCAACAGATAAAGTCCTGTCTGAGGCCAGTTCCTAGCTTTATAGGAGCTGGCCTCAGGGGATGGGGACATGGCCTCCCTTGCACAGCTGTTCACAACTTATGTCTGTTAGAGTTCCAAATATCATTAAGTGTCGTCAAGCTCCCATAGACATGAGTGGAGAAGAGCTGACCACGCGCAGCCACCTCCCCATTCTTTGAGGCCGGCTCCTAGTGAGCTAAGAATGGGTCTCAAACATGATTTTGGGAGATAGCAAAATCCCTTTAAAGGAAGACTAATGCTCTGCTGTGTCAAGTACAGGGCTGGATGCTTGAGAGATTGAAAGAGGAAAAAATACGAGAATCGATGCACCAACCCCTGCAGCTAGTTTGCAGTTCCTAGGTCCTGCTTGTTAACACATTATTTCCTAGGTTACCAACCACTTCTCTCTGCTCTAACAGTCCTCGCTCAGAAGGTGCGGTCACAGCTGTGTCTTATCAGCAGCACAGGAGCTTGTTTATTTTTCTTACTGACAACTTTAACCCTTTAGAGCGCTGTAGCCTTGTGCCCTGCTATTAAAACCCCGCCATCACCAATGTGCCTCTCAGCACGGGCTAGCAGAACTGAAATGTCAGTCCCTGCTGTAGAACCACCCACAGCCTTACCAGGAAGTGGTAGTCTGAAGCTGTAGAGCTGCCCACAGCCTGAACAGGAAGTGAGAGTCTGAATCTGGCTGTGAAGAGCAGTTTCTGTGAAATGCCCAGATAGGAAAACCCCTTTAAGGTTCTTTCTGCAGAGAAGGACATTGGGGTGGGGAATACACTTGACATAGCTCATATCCCGGACAAACCCCCAAGATTCTGACTACTGTTAAAAGATGACTCCACCCAAAATACGTCTAATGTTTTGTGATTAAATAAGACCTACCATGCAGAGGAGTTGAGAGAGGAAAAAGTGGTCACACATAATGGCTAGTGTTTGAGGGAACAAGATTATCTAGGGACTCCTAATTCCATTCTAGAGGTGCAGCTTTTCATTAAGAAGACCAGGCTGCTTTTATAAAAAATATACCAACTGGGAAAGGGACCTGATATGTTGTCCTGACATTGGTTCTATCCATGTATCTATCTACAGTCATGGCCAAAAGTTTTGAGAATGATGCAAATGTTAATTTTTACAAAGTCTACTGCATCAGGTTTTATAATGGCAATTTGCATATACTCCAGAATGGTATAAAGAGTGATCAGCTTAACAGCAATTAATTGCAAAGTCATAGTTGCCTAGAAAATGAACTTTTTCCCCCAAAACACATTTCAACTTCATTGCAGGCTTGCCTTAAAAGGACCAGCTAACATCGTTTCAGTGATTGCTCCATTAACACAGGTGTGGGTGTTGATGAGGACAGGGCTGGAGATCAATCTGTCATGATGAAGTAAGAATCACATCACTGGACACTTTAAAAGGAGGCTGGTGCTTGGCATCATTGTTTCTCTTCTGTTAACCATGGTTATCTCTAAAGAAACACGTGCAGTCATCATTGCACTGCACAAAACTGGCCTAACAGGGAAGAGTATCGCAGCTAGAAAGATTGCATCTCAGTCAACAATCTATTGCATCATCAAGGAATTCAAGGAGAGGAGGTTCCATTGTTGCCAAAAGGCTCCAGGGCGCCCAAGAAAGACCAGCAAGCGCCAGGAGCGTCTCTTAAAAAGTGTTTCAGCTTCGGAATCAGCTGACCAGCAGTGCAGAGCTTGCTCAGGAATGGCAGCAGGCAGGTGTGAGTGCATCTGCATGCACTGTGAGCAGAGGACTCATGGAGCAAGGCCTGGTGTCAAGGAGGGCAGCAAAGAAAGCCACTTCTCTCCAGAAAAAAACATCAGGGACAGACTGATATTCTGCCAAAGGTACAGGGAGTGGACTGCTGAGGACTGGGTAAAGTCATTTTCTCTGATGAATTCCCCTTTCCGAATGTTTGGAAACATCTGGAAAAACAGCTTGTTCGGAGAAGACAAAGTGAGCGATACCACCAGTCTTGTCTCATGCCAACTGTAAGCATCCAGAAACCATTCATGTGGGGGGTTGCTTCTCAGCCAAGGGAATCGGCTCTCTAACAGTCTTGCCTAAAAACACCTCCATGAATAAAGAACGGTACCAGAATGTCCTCCAAGGGCAACTTCTCCCAAAAGTCCAAGAGCAGTTTGGTGATCAACAATGCCTTTTCCAGCATGATGGAGCACCTTGCCATAAAGCAAAGGTAATAACTAAATGGCTCAGGAACAAAACATAGAGATTTTGGGTCCATGGCCTGGAAACTCCCCAGATCTTAATCCCATTGAGAACTTGTGGTCAATCATCAAGAGACGGGTGGACAAACAAAAACCGACAAATTGTGACAAAATGCAAGCATTGATTGTGCAAGAATGGACTGCTATCAGTCAGGATTTGCTCCAGAAGTTGATGGAGAGCATGCCAGGGAGAATTGCAGAGGTCCTGAAGAAGAAGGGTCAACACTGCAAATATTGACTTGCTGCATTAAACTCATTCTAACGGTCAATAAAAGCTTTTGTTAATCAGAATATGATTGCACTTGTATTTCTGTATGTGATCAAAACATCTGACAAATACACATAAAAACCAGAGGGCAACAGATCATGTGAAAATATATTTGTGTCATTCTCAAAACTTTTGGCCATGACTGTACTCGTGTATCTAAAAGAGTTAGAATATCATCGAAAAGTTAATTTATGTGTGTATTTCAAGTGAAATAGAGAAACCTATATACTGTATAGCTTCATTCCACACAGAGCGATATATTTCAAGTGTTTATTTCTTTTCATTTGGCTGGTTATGGCTGATGGCTAATGAAAAACACAAAATTCAGTATATCAGAAAATTAGAATAGTGTATAAGGCCATTTGAATAAAATGAGTTGTACACAATACATCATAGAAACCAGAATTTTAATCAAGCACTTTTCTGAATTAATTTATTGGAAAATTTTCAGTTTATAAAGAATTTTTTTAATATTTTCTGCAAAAGTCACAATGGCAAAAAAATCAGATTTGTACAAGAGTGCGGCCAAGTGTTCTCTAATTGTGCACAACCCCTTTAATGTTACACTAATGAGGAAGCATAAGAGACATTAGTGCAATTTATTTCCAGCGTCACCATTCAATGTTCCAGATCACAAGTGTCAAACTGCGGCCCTCTAGCTGTTGAGAAACTACAACTCCCATCATGCATCTGTATAAGCTATAATAGTGGGCATGATGGGAGTTGTAGTTTCTCAACAGCTGGAGGGCCGCAGTTTGACACCCCTGTTCCAGATGATTATACTGTATACATATATTACACATTGTATCCCGGGAATGTTAAGCAGCTACCTCCAACCTCCCACCTGTTACTTCTTGACACCTGTTTAAGGCCTCGTTCACACGGCTTATTTGGGCACAGATTGGCGCCGTACTCCGCACCGGATTTGCGCTGCAGTACGGCGCCAATCCGTCGGAGTCATTACGGTAATCCACAGTTCTCATAGAGAACAGTGGATTCCGTCGCTCCTACCCGCTCGGCGAATCCGCCGGGCGGGGAGAAAGTGACATGCACATTATCCAGGCGCAATCGGCGCCGTGGATAATGGAAGTCTATGGGGCCGCGCCCTCGCCCCGCCCCAGCACCCGCCCCTTATTCACGCCGGAATTGCGAGCGCAATCCGGCTCGCAAATCCGCCGTGAATAAGCCGTGTGAACGGGACATAATTGCTCCAGTCCTAATGAGTCCTTATGAGGTTCACTTGTATCAGGTGCTGGAGAATAATTGGTGAGATCGTAAATTCTCATTTGTGTTTAGAATCTTCCATTTCACAACTCGTCTTGCTTTCATTATTTCTAGGGAAAGGATGGAGACTCCCACCCATGCGCCGGGGACGATGAGAGTTGTACTTTCAAATACATAGACACAGTACACAACAGTAAGAGATTCAGCTAAGCATAAACTTACCATAAAGGAAAACTGTCATCAGTCCAAGGACGATGTACATCCTGTAGGGAAATGAATACATAAGATAAGAGCAAAGTAAGTACAATAGTAACACTAAAGAACCAACAAACTGATACAGAAGGAGAGAGGAGCCTGCCCACAAGAGCTTACAATCGGCAAGGGATGAGGAGGGAGACAGAAGGTGAGGTGGAGGGGCAGTAGGGTTATTGTAGGGTGGAGGCTCCTGAAGAGATGGGTTTTCAGGTACTTCTGAATGTTGTAAAGGTGGAGAAGAGTCTGATGTGTTTGGGCAGTGAGTTCCAGAGTGTGGGGGAAGCACGGGAGAAGTCTTGGAGACGGTTGCGGGAGAGCAGAGAAGAAGGTCCTTTGCGGCGTGCAGACTGTGTGAGGAAAGTTATCAGGAGATCAAGGCAGAGATGTATGGAGGGGAGAGGTTATGGAGAACCTTGTAGGTCAGGGTTAGTAGCTTGAAATGAATTCGCTGGGCAATGAGTAACCAGTGCAGGGATTGGCAGAGGGGAGAGGCAGAGGAGTAGCGAGGAGAGAGGTGGATAAGACGGGCAGCAGCGATGAGGATAGATTGAAGAGGAGCAAGAGAGCTGGATGGGAGGCCGCAGAGAAGGATGTTGCAGTAGTCTAGGGGGGAGATGACAAGGGCATGGACCAGCATTTTTATGGTGTCAAAGTTAAGAAAAGAACAGGTCCCAAAAAATGTTTTTCAGGTGTAGATGGCAGGTGATGTGCATGTGCGCTTTAAAGGACAGAGCAGAGTCAAAGGTTATCCCAAGGCAGCAGACTTGCGGGACTGTGGAGATCATGGAGCTATTTCCTGTGATAGATACATCTGCTAAGGGGATGGAGGAAAGATGATGAACTCTGCTGTTTTTTTGTTGAATTTTAAAGAGCAGAGGGAGAATGGAGGATTCATAGAGTTGTCTTTTCCTGGAGTCCATTGATGGATATGGGGTGCAGACATAGGCAGTGCAGACATAAGGGGGTAATAATCCCTGTTAAAACATAACTTTTACTAAATTATCACTTAAAAAAATAGTAAAAAAAATTAAATCTAGACCCCTATAAATTTAACCCCAACATTACCTAGATGATACAGCATACTGTGTACTATCCGTCATGGAATGTATCCCCCCGATAAAGACGGCTTCCGCTTGATTGACAATAAATCACTATATAACGTGTAAATAAACAACCTTAAATCCCAGCTACCCAACGCGTTTTATCCCCCGTGCATTTTAGGGTTCATCAGGGGATTCAAAAAACAACCTCGCTGTGGACAAAGAGTTCGCTATATCAACCATATACCACCTGTCCTTAAATACATATCTTCCTATATAAGTTCAATAGGGAGACTGATACTTAGCTTATAAGGCTGTCAGGTATGAAGTAAATGATACTCCTCCCGCAAGCTCCTTTGGTATGCTGCACCCCGATAGGAGGATAAGAGCAAATCGTCATCTGCTTCCCTTAAATGCCCTCTAATGCCCCTCAAATGTATAACACACCCCTAGGGTCTCCAATTTAATTCTACTTTATACCTATTGCCCGGGTTCCTTTGAAGGTTGATTACCCCCGCGTTCCGGATATTAACTGTGCCGCTGTCCGAAGAGAAAAAGCATGTCTCCTTTTCCGTAATCCTAGCCGGAATAATAACTGCGCATGTCCAGGAACCACCCCAACCATGCGCCCCGGCGATCTATAAACTTCACTGCGCATGTCTGAAAACAGAGATACGAGTCACTTTCCGATAAGCTGCCGTGATCGTCACCGACAAATAGGGGGGGGGGGGGGGGGGGGGTAGGCACAGCTCAACCTCTACAACAGGAGCTCAAAATACGTGCCTATCTAAAAAACCTCGCTACAACGGCAGCACTGTTAACTCGTCGCCACCTCCCATATACTCACATTTATATAGATACAAGGGTTGTTGTGGACGGGACTGTCTCGTCTTAGTTCTCAAAATTTCCCAGAGCAATTACTATACCAAGCGACATGCATAGGAGATGATAGGGCTTAAATACAGGCCAAAAATTTCGGGTACAACGTTCACTGTCCTCAGCTACTTGAAATTATCAGACTGAAGTAATCAATGAATATAATGAAAAATATAATATGGTACTGATACATATCCAATGGTCAGGATCTGAACAATTCAATATGGTCCTACTCTGTGGAGAGAGCCACAAAACTAGCAAGTACACAGCGCCCCAAAGCAGAGCATTCAATAAAGAAAAAAATCCACAACAAACAAAAAATAAAAAAAAAACCAAATTGCAAAGACTCATAGAGGCCCTTTGGATGAACAGAATCCATAACATAAATCCCATTGGCCCTTTACAAAAATTCGTCTATCCTCAATCTCCTCCTCTGGGGATGACTCACACCTCTAATGATGAGAAAACGCAGAGATTACCCATTCCCCATTATGATGTTCCCACACATGTCGGGCTACTGGCGTGTCTCTTCCTATTTCTCGTATATCCCCCCATATGATCTCCTCAACCCTCTTTTGAATGTTCTCCTTTGTTTTTCCCAAATATAATTAAGTGGGCAGGGCATATACACTATATACTACTCTTAATCTGTCACTGCAGTTGGCAAAACACGAATGAAAAAATTGTTTTCGATAAGAGGCACAAATTGAAGGATTTAGTTTGAAGTATGTCTGGGGCAGCTACACATCTCTTTCCCACATTAAACAAACCCAATACGGTCTCCCTTTCCAGCCACGTGCCTTGAGGGGTGTTGATGTATAGTGGACTATGGATCAGCCTATCCTTGATGGCTCTACCCCTCCCAGCCGCTAGATTATCAAAGGGTTGTAAAGGAAGAGATCCTTTTAGATCCTGATCCAACCATTAAGATTTCCCCAGTATTTTTAAGAATTACACACTTCTAGATTTCTGATCATCAAAGGTTGCAACTAGACGTGCCTTATTGTTTGTCTTTTATTTTCTTGGATTTTACCTTGTACAGAGTTGTCCAATTTTGTTTTTGTGCATCGGCCTAAAAGCTGATATCAATGACTCTGAGGATACCTCGATTAAGAAATCTCTCTCCAAAATACCTGACAGTCTCCTAAAGTCCTCATCTCTGGGCAAATTCTCTTATACTCTCAAAATTGACCTTCGGTATTCCCTCGTCCAACAAGGCAATGGATGGTAACTTTCCCATGTAACAGGCATGTTACGTTGCTGTAGTTTCCCTAACATATCTGTATGGAAATTCCCAATTGAATCTATACATGATGAGACATCCAAGAAGGGAAGCATCTTGCATACCGATTTTGTTTTTGTTAATTGTGCAACAAACTCCTCACAGTGACAACCCTTGTGCCTCCCATAGGATGAGATGAATTCATCATGTACCTCCCCCAGAATAAAATCTGGGGGGGCCAATGAGCATCTCCTGATTGGGAATACAAGGTGGCCTCCCACTCAGCCCAGGAACAATGGGCCATCTTTGGGAGCGCAGGGCTCCCCATTGCGGTCCCCTGAGCTGTGGAAGGTCTTGTTGCAAAAGTCAAAATAATTATGTCTTAGAACAAAGTCCAAAGTAATTATGATAGACAAATCATTAAGAGCCCTGAAATTCTATACTTCTTGTAGACAAAAAGTATCTACTGCCCCGATACCATTTTTCATGTGGGATATACTATGATAAGCTTTCTACATCTATAGAGCCCAATAGTACTACCTCTTTGCTAACTGTATTCCCGTCCAATCTACCAAGATCATAAGTGTCCTCTTTTGTAAGATGCAGTGTGGATTACAAAAAATCCTGCAAATGTTATCTATATAGATCCCCACATCTATTGCGTTATGTTCCTACAACCCGAGACTATTTGGTCTACCTTTTCTGGGATATAACACTTATGGAATCCTTAGGGATCGAGTAGAATGTAGTATTTAGGGGATTAGAGGTCATCAGAGACTTTAAAATTCTGTGTTTGATATATCACCCCATCTCTAAACCCTCCACAAGTATCCCTTTCTAATTCCATAAGTAAAGGTTGTTGTTTGGTCTGAAAGGGTACAAAAATTTATAATCCTTTTGTCCTTGAGAAGATCTTACAACATTTGTTTATACATTATCATGATTTAATATAACTAGATTTCCCCCCTTATCCGGAGGTTTAATAATTATAACTTGTCCCCGTTCCAGTTGCTGACCATGCTTCTAATTCCTCTCTACTGGAGATTATTATGGATGGAAACCTCGCTCACCCAGATCACGGATTCTTTTGAGACTATTTGCAAAAATAGATCAATTTCACGTGTGTCCCCAACTGATTCGGAGGGCAGTCTCCTACTTTTAAGTTTCAATACGGTTGAGTCCCTCTCTCATTTCTTCCTCCTCCATAAGGACACTAAAGTACGTTAATACCCTCTATATCCTGTGTCGTAACACCCAATTTGTTGGCATCAATATCATCTATTGATTTAAAAAATTTAATCCACTTGAGCTTACGCACAAACAGATGTAAATCGTTATACCATGAAAAATCACATAAACTTGTGATGGGCACAAAAAGTCAGGCCCCCTGTATAATCTGTAGTTCTTTTTGCTCAGTTGCCTGTACTGTGAGGTATAATTATCGATGTTTGATCTGATGTCCCATTGTTTCTGACGTGTCTCAGGCCTGACGTGGGCCTCTCCACCCTCTAAAAAAAGGGGGGTGTAATTGGGAGTTGCCAGAGAAAGAGCATAAGAATACATATGTACTCCCATTTCCTCCCTGAATTCTGGCGTGGACCCCATTTTCTAGTTCTCGTCCCCTCTTATTCTTTTCCCCTAGAACTCGTAGTTTTTGTGAATTGGTATCTTAGCTTCCGCGTACAGATGACAATCAACTTCTCTAGGGTAATGGTTTTAGATTTCAGAAAAATTGAATGCACTCCCTTCCATTAAATTCTAGAAGGTCCCCTAGATATTGTTCGTTTTGCCTAACCTTCACGTCTGATAATATTCTATAGAGTTTTTTAAACTTTGTTCTCTCCTCCTAGTAAAGACAGATCACCTCTAAGTTTTGATGCTTGTTCTATCAATTTATATTAGAGATGTGGAGAGTGCTTTCTATGTTTTATTTTCACTCCTTTAATAAGATTTCATAAGACGTACAAGCAATCTATGTAGTTCTCTTTTCCCACTCCTTCCTCCCACTCAACTGCACCGCCAACAAGGATTCAGACTGTGCATCGAATGGCAGTGTTATTATATTCTAGAGTCCACTAGGGTATACTACGTGATTCAATATAATCTCTAATGTTGTTGCCTCCCCCAACCCAAAAAAATTTAAAGATTGCTCGGTAAGCTATATAAATTGTTTGTATACCACTCTTAAATCTGAAAAGGATCAACTCGATCTGTCTCCACCTCAACGTCTGCAAACACCGTCTCTATGCACTCATTTCTGCCATTTTCTCATGTATCCCCATGGCCACTTAAAAAAACTGGCCATAATATAGAAATTCTGGCAAATTCTATACAGAACAGGAGGTATTTAAAACCATTATATCACTGTGACAAATCATAATCCCGTTAAAAACTAATTTTTATTAAATTAACTAAAATTGTATAATCTAGACCCTATAAATTACCACTCCTACCTAGATTGATACAGCATACTGTGTACTATCCGACAGTGGAGTAATCGCCCCGATATAATGACGCTCTCCAGCTTTTGTGACAGATAAAATCACTATATACGTGTATAAACACCATAAATCCCAGCTATCCACCCGACTCTTTCCCCCGTACTGTTTTAGGGTTCATCAGGGATTCAAAAACTCTCGCGTGGAAAAATGAGAGTACTCTATATACAACGCATATAACAACCTTCTTAAAATACATATACTTTCCTATAATAAGTTCAATAGGAGACTGATACTTAGCTTTAGAGCTGTCAGGTATAAGTATGATCTCCCCACAGCCCTTTGTGAGCTGGCACCCAGATTGAGGGATAACAAGCAAATCGCCTCTGCTTCCCTTAAATGCCCTAATGGCCCCTCAATATGTATAACGGACAAGCCCCTAGTGTCGCCAAATTGGAATAATTCACTTTTAAACTATTGTGCCAGTTTCCTTTGAAGGTTGAATTTACCCGCGTTCCGGATATGTGGCCTGTGCGCATGTCCGGAAAGAGAAAGCATGTCCTTTCCGTTAACTTCTGCGGAATATACTGCGCATGTCCGAATCCACCAGACCATGCGGGCAGCCCGCGTTCTAAAAATTCACATGCTCATGGCTAAAAACAAGATACGTGTCCACTTCCGATAGAGGCTGCGGGATCGTCACCGTACAAAATTAAAGGCACACTCAACCTCTACACTGGAGCTCAAAATACGTAGCCTTCTACAAAACTCGCTACAAAAACGGCAGACTGATAACTCGTCGCCCCCCCCAACCGCCATATACTCACATTTTATATAGATAGCAAGTTGTTGTGACGGACGTCTCGCCATAGTTTTCTCAAAATTCCCAGAGCATATATACTATACAAGCGACATGCATAGGTTGCAATGGCTTAAATTACAGGGCCAAAAATTTCGGGGTACAACGTTCACTGTCCTCAGCCATGACCTTGAATTATCAACTGAAGGTAATCAATGAATATAATGAAAAAATAAATAATATGGTGCTGATACATACATTCCAATGGTCAGTATCTGAAACAGTCAATAGGTCCTCTGTGGAGAGTGCGAACAAGACAGAGCAGAGTAAACAGGCCCAAAGCAGAGTCCTATTCAATAAAGCAACCAAATTGCAAAGACACATGGAGCCCTATGGAAGAACGAAATCCATACGATAAAATCCATTGGTCCTCCTTTAGCATAGAATTCGTTATCCACATTTCCCCTCCTCTGGGGATGTCCCTCAACGACCTCTAAGATGAGAAAACCAGAGATTCCCATCACCATTATGATGAATCCCACACATGACAGGCTACTGCGGTCTCTCCTATTTTCGTATATCCCCCAATGCTCTCCCACCTTTATATATTCTTCATATTGAATGTTCTCCTTGATTTTTTCCAATATACTTAAGTGGGCAATGGCATATACACATATAACTATCTCCTTCAGTCCTGCAAAGGTTGCAAAATCACGAATGAAAAATTGTTTTATTCCATTAAGAGCACTGTGAAGGATAGTTTGTTAGTAAGTATGGGCAGGCATACACTTCTCTCCCGACAATTAAACATGCCAAATCGTCTCCCTTTCCACCACGTGCCCTTGATGGGTTTGATGTAAGTGACTATGGATCAGTCCTATCTTTTAATAGATCTACCCCTGCCGATAGGAGTTATCAAAGGGTTTGAAGAAGATATCCTTTTAGATCCTGATCCAACATTAAGATTCCCCAGTAAGTTTTAAGGATATTACACACTTTCTAGATTTCTGTCCATCAAAGGTTGCAACTAATTACGTTCTATATTGTTTGTCTTTATTTTCTTGGTGGTATATTTTACCTGTATGCAGAGTTGTCCTATATTTGTTTTGTCAATGCCAAAAACCTGATTCAAGGTCTCTTGATGGTAAAAATTTCAGGCTCATAAGGCAATTTGTCATCAATTACTTGACTTTGTGCTACAGACATAATTAATTTTTGTCTTTGCAACAAGACCTTCCACCAGCTCAGGGCACCGCAATGGGGAGCCCTTGCGCTCACCACATATCAAATCTGTTCCTGGCTGGTCGGAGAGTGCCACCTTGGGAATCCCATCAGGAGATGATCAAGGCCCCCCCCCAGATTTTTATTCTGGGGAGGTTACATTGATGAGACATCCATCAACCAATGGGGAAGGCACAAGGTGGTCACATGAGGAGTATTTTTGTTGCACAACTAAACAAAAACAAAATCGGTATGCATTTCACATTTGAAATGCAGTGAAAGAGCTTACCCTTCATGATGTACTCATCATTAAAGATTCAAAATGTAGATATTCATAACAGAAATGTATAGAAACCACAGTCAAACTAACAGCGTGCTGCAACTGAGAAATTTTCCATCCTTGCCCAGTAGAGAGGAATACCGACGGTCTATATTTCTGAGAGTAAAGAAAGATTCTCCAAAAGAGACTTTTAGAGACAGTCCCCCCCAGGTATTTGAGAAGAGATTTCTTAATCGAGAGGATAGTTCCCACCAAGATTCCCTTGAATCAGCTTTTAGGCATGCACAAAAACAAAAATAGGACAACTCTGCAACAACACACAAAAAGACAACAATAAGCACTATAGATGCCACCTTGATGACAGAAATCTAAATGTGTAAATGATCCCTTAAAAAATACTGGGAATCTAATTGTTGGATCAGATCATAAAAGGATATCTTCCATTAAACCTCCCTTTGATAACCTATCGGAGGGGTAGCACCATCAAGGAAAGACTGATCCATAGTCACTATACATCACACCCCCTCAAGGCACGTGCTGGAAAGGAGACCGATTGGTAAACAGTTTAAATGTGGCAGAGATGAGTGTACCAGCCCATACATACTAACAAAACAAAATCCTTCACAAGTGCCTCAATGGAAAACAATTTTTCATTTGTGATTTTGCCAAACCTGTAAGACAGAAGCGTAGTTTAAATGGTTTATATGCCCCTGCCCACTCAATAAAAATTGGAAAATACAAGGAAAACATTCAAAATAAGGGTGGAGAACATCTGGGGGAGATACGAAATAGTAAGACAACGCCATACCCCAGACCTGTGTGGAACATCATAATGGTGAATGGGGAATCTCACTTTTCCCACTTAGAGTCGTGAGACCATCCCCCCAGGAGGTAATGGGATAGACAATTTTAGTAAAGAGGCCCAATGGATTTTATCGTATGATCTGTTTCTCAAAGGGCCCTCAATTATCTTTGCAATTTGATGCTTTATTGAAATATACTCCTGCTTTGGGCCTGGTTTTACTCTCTTTGTCTTGTTCCCAATCTCCACAGAGGACCACTATTGTGTTCAGATCTGACCATTGATTGTATCATTAAACCATATTATAATTTTGTTTCATTAATATTTCACTATTACCTACAGTCTGATAATTCAAGATCACTAGAGGACCATGACGTTGTACCCCGAAATTTTTGCCCAGTATTTAAGCCCCTATCAACCTATGCATGTCGCTATGTATAGTAATTGCTCTGGAAATTTTGAGAACTAAGGCAACGAATCCCTTCCGTCACATAACACAACGTGCTAATCTAATATAAATGTGAGTATATGGAGGTGGCGACGTTGTTATCATGCAGCCGTTGTAGCGAGTTTTAACTAGCACGTATTATGAGCTCCCAGTGTAAAGGTTGCACTATGTGCTTTAATTTTACGGTGACGATCCCTGAGCAGCTCTATCCGGAAGTGACCGTATCTTGTTTTTCAGACATGCCTGAGGTTTTTAGAACGCCGGCGCCGAAAGGTCTGGTAGGCTGGGTCTCGACATTCGCAGTAATATTCCCGGCCGGATTAACCGGAAAGGACATGCTTTTCTCTTCCGGACATGCGCAAGTTCCAATATCCTAACGCCGGGTAAATCAACCTTCAAAAGGAACCCGCAATAGGCTATAAAGTAGAAATATACCAATTTGGAGACACTAGGGGCTTGTCCGTTATACATTTTAGGGCCATTAGAGGCATTTTAAGGGAAGCAGAGACGCTTTTGCTCTGTATCCCTCCTATCTGGGTGCCAGCTACCCCCAAAGAGCTGCGGGGAGTATCATACTTAGTAACCTACAGCCACTAAGCTAAGTATCAGTCTCCCTATTGAACTTTATATAAGGTTTATATGTATTTAAGACAGTTTAAATGCGTTTTGTATAATAGCGTACTCTTTTCCAACAGCGAGAGTTTTTTTGAATCCCCCTGATGAACCCTGAAAACTGCACGGTGAAAACGCGTCGGGATAGATGGGATTAAGGTGTTTATACACTATATATGATATATATCCTGTCACAAACGAGTCCGTCCTTTATCGGGCGATAACACCACAGACGATAGTACACATAATGCTGTATCATCAAGGAATGTGTGTTACTTATAGGGACAGAATTATACAATTTTAGATAATTTAGTAAAAGTTATGTTTTAAAACAGGGATTATATATTTGCATGATATATATGGTTTAAGATCCTCTGTATCATATAGAAATTTGCAGATATTCAGACATAAGGGGGTGTGACAGGCAAACTACAGTAGTTACCACCTATTTCTGCCCTAGTGTGGAGTTACTTACCCGAGTTCTCTAATGCAACAAGCCACCACCAAGGATACCTGGCCTTTGGTGGATTAGAAGCCAGCTGCATGTTATTGTCAGCCTCACTAAGTGGTTGGCAATGGAGTAGTATTAGTGTTGGCTTTCCAGCCGATCCTGGGTCGGCTCTTATTGGGAAGAAAACAATGTGTCGGGTGGGTTGTCCAACTTCCCATGGCAGGCAGGATTTGATAGGGCTTGGTTTTCCTATAAAAGGCAGGGCCATCGAGGTATACGGGGGTGTGGTATTGTTTCCTGGAAGTGGAGCGAACGAGAGCTGAGGAGAGGCTCATACCCAGAGGCTGAGGCACAGGTGGCTGACCCTCGAAAGCCTAAACCAGTGAGACTGTAAGACGGACTATGTACCTGACTGGGACATTAGGTCCAGACCCTAATGTAAGAGAGGACGCTACTTGTGTAGTGAGTGGCAGACGGCACAGGTTTTTGTCTTACCTGTTTCTGTACGTGTGCCGGCTAAAGAAATAAAGCTGGTGTAAGCCAGGACTGAACGAACCTGGTGGTCCAATGCCTTGTGAAGTGGCCAAACCGATCTAACCAAAGGACCGGTCAAGAGCGGAATATCCCCCTGGACGACCCAAGATGGCGGCTGGAGGCCAATGTGAGTTGTCACAATTGGTGAGGATGCGGGCATAAGGCCACAACTGGGCAAGGTTGGCGCAAAGGTGGGCACAAGACGTGGTCCTTATGAAGTGGCAGTTTGTGAACCCTGCAAGTGGGGTTGCAGCAAGATTTAAAAAAGGTGGAGGCCTAATTGTGAAGAGTTTTGCTCAAAGTGAGAAAACACATGCAAACAGTCGGGGGAGTGTGTAGTGGGGGGAACTGGGTTTTGGTTTTTTTTTTTTTTTTTTCCCCTTTTTGGGAAGGGGGTAAGCAGGGCACAAGGGGGGAAAATGACTGGGGGGAAAGAAATAGGGGCCCTACCCTTGGGGCCCTTTTGAGGGGTTTTTTGCTGTCCCCCAGAAAAACTGCCAGAAAGTCAAATGGGTAGTTTCCCCTGGGGGCCTTTTGGTTTATGGAAAAACCCCGAGAGCTTATTGTTGCTTGCCCTTGAGGAAACCAGCTACCTTAAATTTAAAATTTTTGGGATTTTGGTGGTGATGGGGTTAATTCCTGTCCAAAAAAAGAAGATTTTTTTTTTCCCACAGCCCAAACCCAAGATGGCCCGATGAGTATCCCTGGGCCCAAGGATTTTCCCCCCGGGAAATTTGGAGGGGAGCAAAGACGTTCTGGAGATGGTCGTTTACCAATGGCCCCGGCCTCATCGACGGAAGGAAAGCGTGTGGGCCCAAGCCAAAGGCGGGGGTCCCAGCAAAAAACCCCTGGATTTGTGGTGGGGGGAAACCCCATAAGGTGGATCGGGACTTTTCCCCAAAGGGGTCCCCCAGATTTCACCCCCCCCCAACCCCTTTCCCCTTTTAAAGACCCGCCCGGGGTGCGGGTTTTAAGACTGTAAACCATACGTTTTGTGACCCTGTTGGGAAATGTGGATCATTGTTTCAGGTTTGTAAAGATTTGGAAGGGGGGGTTTTCTTCCTGGGCCTTTTTGACTTTCCCTTTTCGGGCCCGTTTTTGGGGGGCCCGGCGTGCTGGCCGGGGCCCCAGCGGGTGAATTTTCCGGGGAAAAATGCCCCCTGCAGGGGTTTTTGGAAAATGGGTCCCCAAAACTGTTGCCCGTTGAAACAAGCCCATGGGCAGTGAGATTGGTGTCGGGAAATTGGGAAAAATTTTTCTGCACTTTTTATTGTGACTCTTCTGAAAGGGTTTGTTGCTGAGAATGTAAATAGGGGGGAAAATTTTGTGTTTTAAATAAATAGCTCCCCCCCAATTACCTGAGAAGGGGGAGGGGAGATGGGTCCCAGGTCAGCTGAAGAGAAGGCCAATTTTTGAAAAGTGCAAAAGAAAAGCGGGGATGTAGCCCCAGGAAAAGGCCCCTCCTTTGTGAAAAGCAGCCTTAGAGTTGCTTTTAGGGTGAGAGGGCCCAAAATGTGCGCCCTAGGGTTTTGGGGTTAGAGTTGCAAAGGTTGTGCGGGAGGAGGGGTTGTTTTGGGGGGATCCCCAAACGGGGGAAAAATTGGGGTTACCACTGCGTTCAGGGGGAAATTTTATTCGGTTCCCGGGGGGCAACGGGGTTCCCTTAAATCTTTTTACTAAAAAAAACTCATGAGTATGAGTCCCTGGCACCTGTGTGTGAGGGGTTGGGATCCAGTCAGTAAACGTTTTGTACCCTTGACCCCGGAAAACCCCTTGTGTGAAAGGGAAATGAAAAAGTGCAAGTTGCAGGTGGGCCCTAGAGGTTGTGGGGGGTTAAATAGACAATGTGTGCAGGTGGCGGTATTTTCGGGGGTTTGTTTGCAACCCGGGAGGAGTTTTTGGCTGTCAATAAATTTTCCCTGCGGAGCTGATGTGGTTGCCCCTGGGCAACAAGTTGCCTTCTGCTTCTCCTGTTTGGGGTGGGGCGGGGAGTATGGGTGGGGGGGCCCCTAAATTTTGTGTGTAAAGGGGTTTTTGGAGTCCAGCTGGTGATTTGTGTCAAACCAGTGACCCCGGCACTGGGTATACTGTTTGTAGCCTCCCAAAGTCGGGGAAATTGCGGACGTGTTGGTCCATAGAAGAGCCTTAAATCTTTCAGTCTGCACCCCAAAAGGGAAAACGGGGAAATTTGCTGGGGAGGTTTTGTTTCCTGAAAATTTGTGTGAGGAGACAAATTTTAAATGGGGGGTTTGTGCCCGGGCTCGAGGTGTTTCCCTGCGGGAATGCGCCTCAGTTTAGGGGTTAAAAATTGCCTGTTGGGAAAAAGAACATGTGTGGGATGGGTTTAGTACTAGGGGAATTCCTTTTGCCCCGGGGTAGTTGATGTGTAGCCGGGGTTTTTTCCCCTTTGCTCCAAAGACTGCAGTGGGGGAAAGGAGTGAGCTGTTAGACAAAACCAGGCGGTTTTTTGTTGAATCTTGTGAGGGCGGGGGAGGGGTTTTAAATCCCCAGTTATAAAAAAGTGCCTGGTTCTGGGGCAGTTTGAAAATATTCCCCCCAGGGTTTTATGGGGGGAAATTTAGAAACCCGGGATCAAGAGGTAGTATGTTCTGTGGTTTGTGGCCACCTACAGGTGGGGGGCCCTTTTCCCAGCCTTTTTCCCAAATTTAACAGCTTTGTTTTAAAAACGTGGTAAAGGGTTTTCCCTTTAATGGGAACACAGCCAAAATTTGTTTTCTAAGTGGGGGGTTTCACAAGGAGGAGGCCGGGATGTAGACTGATTTTTTCCCTTTCTAAATTTGGTCTGCCATGGATTCCAGTTCATGGTTTTGAATTTAGGTTGGGGAAAGGGTAGGATTTATCCCGATAGAAGTGAGATTTCCCTCCCTTAAAAAAGGGTTTCATGGGGGATGGGGGAAAGCAACATCTAATCCTTTTATGCAGGGGTTTTGCTGTTTAGAAACCGGGGGCCTTGTGGGGAAGTTTTGCACAGGAGAATGTGCCCTCGGGGAAAACGGGTGAGGGCCAGGTAAGGTAATCATGGAGAAAAAGGGTCTTTAGGGTTGCCCAATGGTGAGCTAAAACCCATTAGCATCCCTGCTGATTGTGGGGGAGGTCTTAATTCCCAGAACTTGCAAAAAATTTTTTTGACTCCTTTAGTAAAATATAAGCCGCCTAAAGTGGTCACCAAAAAGTAAAATATGGGGCCCAATTTCTTTTTAAAGTCCATGTGAGGGGCCAGCGACCCTGTATTAAAATGAAAAGGTAGGGGCGGGGAAAAGGGGAGCCAACAGAGGGTGAATGTGGATTTTCACCCGCTGTGAGTCAAGTGTATGGGGTGACCGGAGCCCCAATCAGCCCTTTAAAAAGCTCCCCCAAATTTAAAGGGAGGCTGGGGTTTAAACAAAAGAGGTTCCTGGGGGGTAGGGGATTGCCCTGCAAAAACCCTGCGACCCTTTGACCGGGCAGGTTATGGGTGGCCCCAGGGGGTAAGGGTGACAAGTCGGCCCTACTGAGTGGAGGTATCGTCCTGGGTGGTTTCAGGGAAAATAGACAGATGTCGGAAAGTACCCAAGAGGCGGAGCTTCGGGGTTTTCAAAAAAATTTTAAAGGGGTTATTGTTTCCTTTAAGAAACAAAAGATGGTAGGGGGGAAACCAAGGGGAAGGGGTGGTGAGGGGAGAAGTTTGGGTTCATTATGATCTGCAGCCAAACGGGTTTATTTGGTTTTGGTCTCAGGTGCGCCCCTTGGGTGTGGTGGATAGAAACAGGAGGGGGTTGTGCTGTCATTATGCTTGCTTGCGGGCTAGGGGGGTTGCGGGGACTTCCGGGGCCTTCTGCTGAAAAGAGCCCAAAATTAGGAAAAACTGACCGTGGGCACAAAAACCTTGGTCCCCTGTGTATGGGTGAAGGTACGGGTTTGTTTGTGCTTGGTTTTGGGGAAGTTATCAGGAGTACTCCTGTGAATGTCGCAAGTGGGCTAAAAGGTGGTGCATCCTTGAAACAGGGGAGTTAAAGTCGGGGAAAACCAGTAGTAAGTGGATAAAAACGTCTGGGGCCCAGTTATGAGGTGGGCGTTTGGTTTTGGCCCGGGGCTGAGGCTTTTTTTGGGAAAATTTGTAGTCTTCCCCCCTGTTTAATTTTAGGGGGGTTGTTGCCGTAGAAACCGGCCCAAGGAAAAAAAGGGGGAAAGGGGGGAATTGTAGGTTGTCTTGTTGTGTAAGAGAAAATCAGGAGGTTTGTCTCTGGGCTTATGGAAAAAGGGGGGGGAAAAAAAGGGATTTCCCGGGGGAAAAAGTGGCTTTGTTTCCCCCAAGTGAGAGAAAGTGAAAATTTTGGGTTTGTGTGAGTCAAAATTCCCTTTTTGGATTTTTTGACCTGGGGAAAAGGTTTTGTGCGAGGTGAGAAGCCCAATGGGCTTTTTCAGGGGGGAAGGGGTATGTGAAGGGCAACAAAAGGGTTGTTCCCTTTTTTCTGCCCTAGGTGGGGGTTATCCCCCGGTTCCTATAAAAACATGCCCCTGGATACTGGCCTTGGGGGGAAAAAAGGGAAAAGCTCCCCTTGTATTGTACCCCCCCTAAGTGGTTGGCAATGGAAGTGTATTAGTGTGGTTTTCCCCAGCCTTTCCTGGGTCGGCTTTAAATTGGGGAGTAGAAAATGTGTGGGGGTGGGTGTTTTCCCCCACAGGGGAAAGGCCCGGGGATTTGGATGGGTTGGTTTTCCTTTTAAAAGGTTTGGCCCATCGGTTTAACGGGGGGGTTTTGGTTCTTTTCCCGGGGAAGTGGAGGACGCGGAGGTAAAGGGGGAAGGCTCTTACCCCAGGGCTTGAGGCCAGAGGGGGTGAACTTTAAAACCCTTTAAACCCCGGGAGACTGGAAAGACGGCCCTATGTTGACTGGCTTTGGTAAAGACCCTATGTAGAGAGGGCGCTACTTTTTTTGTAGTGAGGGGGGCCAGAGGGCCCGGGTTTTTTTTTTCCCTGTTTTTGTACGGGGGCCCCCGTCCCATAAAGAAATAAAGTTGGGGAAGCCAGACTGAAAGAAACCTGGGGTGCCCAAGTGCCTGTGTGAAAGTCCCAAACCCGTTCTCCCAAAAGGCGGCCCGGAAAAAAGTGGGGAAAATACCCCCTGGGACAAACCCAATATGGGGGGTGGGGGCCCTTTGTGAGTTGCACGGGGGCGGGACATAAAAGGGGTGCGACAAAAGGGGGGAAGACATAGCGGGTGCAAACATAGCGGGTGCAAACATAGTGGATGCAGACATAGAAGGTGCGACTTTAAGGGGGGGGAAAGAAATAGGGGGTTGCGGGGAATAGTGGGGGGGAAGTTATGGGGTGGCAGACATGTGGGGTGCAGACATAAAAGGTGCAGACATAGAAAGTGCAGACATAAAAGGTGCAGACATAAGGGGGGAAGACATAGGGGGTGCAGACATAGAAGGTGCAGACATAAGGGGAAGACATAGCGGGTGCAGACATAGAAGGTGCAGACATAAGGGGAAGACATAGCGGGTGCAGACATAGCGGGTGCAGACATAGGGGGTGCAGACATAGAAGTTGCTTCTTTTGCCATATAAGAAGACACCAGTAATATAAATGGTAAACAGTCGTGGGGAGCTGTTACAGAATTTTAATAGGGGCCCTCAAGCATTAAAGGGGTTATCCTTTAAAAAAAGACCTATATCATTGGGGCCAGGGTGGTCCAAAAAAAAAAAAAAAAAAAAAACCTAATGCCTAGCTGTCCTCGCCACTGTCACTCCTGACCTCCTGGCAATCTCACACTGGAGGAGATCATGCTCTATTGTAAGAAATTGTAGCGCGAGTCTCTCTGTGTCCGGTCAAGAGTCCGGAAAGGAAGAAGAGCAGAGAAGCAGGGGTGAGGACAGCTGGGTGAGTATTTGGTTTTTTTCCCTATTTCGGACCAATTTTGCCCCAATGACATCATTTTTTTTTTTACCTGCCAACCCCTTTAAGTAACACCTCTAGGAAGGGCCTAGACAAACAGCAGATCATCTTTTCTTTGTGGTTTTGGGGGGATGGGCAGCATATAGAATAGGGGGTGAATCCAAACGTGGTTGTCACTTATTTAATCTGTATAGGAAAAAAACTTTGAGATTCTTAGTTCGCATGTTTTTGGCCAAAAAATGTTCAAGCCACCCCCGACTTACAACGGGATTTCAGGCGGATGGTCCTATTTTCTTTTCTCACTAGGGGCAACTTTAGACCCCTCACTGTCCCCAACAGCCCCCAAAAAAGAGGAG
>JAODAL010008591.1:0-116583 GCA_025379985.1 Phyllomedusa bahiana | reverse complement strand
AGCCAAAAAAAATGGGCACCTGGTGGAACGGGAGCGTTAACCACCATTTTCCAAGTGAAGCTAAATTTGGTCTGCACTCATATGGGGGGGCAACGCTACCCAGGACGGGGACAGTATATGTCCGTAAACAAAAATGGGGTTAAAGACCCTTTTCCGGCACTTTTTTTAATCTTGGGTCAGACAGTTTAAAGGCATTTGCGGTACAAACAGGGTATAGTCATGCCATGAAACTAAAAATGGGGTTGAAAGACTCCTTTTTCCGCACTTTTAATTGGGGTCATGCGGGTTTGGGGCTCATGCTGTGGCCCGGGACGTATAGCCCCAAACCATAAAAACTAAATTGGGGAAAGACTCCTTTTCCGGGCATTTTAAAATCTGGGGTCATGCGGGTTTGGGGGCCATCTGGGGCCCAGGACGGGGATAGTCTAGTCCAGTGAAACTAAAATGGGTTGAAAGACCCTTTTCCGGCATTTTTTTAATTGGGGTCTTGCGGGTTTTGGGCTTGCTGTGGCCCAGGACGGTAAATTCAATTCCTTGAAACTAAAAGGGGGTAAAAATTTTCCTTTTTTTCCGGGCATTTTTTAAAAGGGGGGGCCATCAGGTTTGGGGCTCAGCTGTGGCCAACAGGTCAGCCCAAGTCCATTCAACTAAAAGGGGGTTCAAAACTCCTATTTCCGGGACTTTTAATTTTGGGGGTCATACATTTGGGGTAAATTCGGGGTAAGGACAGATATAGTCAATGTCCAGTTCAACTAAATGGGGTTAAAGACTTTTTTTCCCACACTTTTTAATTTGGGGGGTAAACCCGGGTTTAAGGGCAACTGTGGTACAGAACGGGTATATCAATGCCAGTTAAACTAAATGGTGTTCAAAGCCCCTTTTTTTTCCGGCACATTTTAATCTGGGGGTCATGCAAGTTTGGGGCAAAACGTGGCCCGACGGGGATATCTATTCCATGAAAAAAAAAGGGTGGTTAAAGACCCCTTTTTTCCCAAAACTTTTAAATCTTTACTTCATCGGGTTTGGGGCTCATGCTGTGGCCCAGAACAGGGATAGTCAATGTCCAGTGAAACTAAAATGGGGGTTTAAAGACCCTTTTTTCCGGGCCTTTTTTAAATCGGGGGGTCATGCAGTTTGGGGGCCAGCTGGGCCCGGGTCAGTATAGTAATGCCATTCAACAAAAATGGGGTCAAAGACTCCTTTTTCCGGGCCCTTTTTTAAATCTGGGGGTCAACGGGGTTTTAAGGGTCATTCTCGGTACAGGCAGTAATAAGGTCCAGAACAAAATGGGGTTAAAAGACTCCTTTTTCCCGGGCCCTTTTTTTAATCGGGGGTCAGCGGGTTTGGGCTCATGCGCTTCCAGGACGGGGATATTCAATGTCCAGTTAAAGAAAATGTGGTTCAAATCTACTGCCTTCTGGCACTTTTTAATTTGTGGTGAGAGGTTAAAGGGGTCTTGCTGGGGAACAAGGATAGTGAATGGGGGTGATTTTTTTTCGTGGTTTTTATAACCTAATTTTCCTAAAGTACACGTATCCATTTGACTGTTGTGGATTTTAATTCCAACTTCTCCACCCGTTGGGGGGAGAAAAGTTTTGTTGCTCTCCCTAACTTTAATGGCCCATCGTGAAATCTACACGAACCATCAAAAAAAAAATATCTTTATTGGTTATTGCCATCATCAACCATGACCGATGACATAGTAAACAAACGTAAACACTACTATTAGGAATCGGTTTTTTTGGAATTATTTCCGATTGTCTTAGCATTAATAGGGGCAGCGCTTTGTGAACAAAAAGGTTTCATTCAATTTGATAATAGGGGGGTGGTTCAGCCATTAATTCTTTTTTCCCTCTTCCCCCCCGGTTAACCTTTTTGCGGCTTTTTTCACAGTCGGGGGTTAACCTGGGGGGTGGCCGCATTTTTTCCGGGGTTAAAAATGACTTACTGATGCCTTATTCTTTCCACAGGGGGAGCGATTTCGGGACGGCCCGAGGGGGCAGGGGAGTGATCGAGTGCCCCATAAATTTGGGGATTTTGGGTTTCAATACCGCCCACGTTTAAACGGGTCCCCCTTTAACCAAGGGGTACTTGGGAACATAACAAGGTCGGGGGCATTGGGGAACTTTGGTTGCATCGGGCCCTATCCACGACAGGATGGGGTGGCACTTTTTTCATTTTTTTTTGGGACACGCTGGAACGAGGGAGGCCCATTTCGAGGTTTTTTTCGCGGTTTGTAACGGGTTGGCCTTGGGTTTTAAAGCAAGGGGGTGGTTTGGGGACCAAGGCTTTTGGGGTATTTAAACTCAAAAGGTATCAAACAACGGCTACTTTTATGGGGTCGCCCGTTGTTTTTCCACTGTTGGAAGATTTTGGGGACGGTTTAGGGGGGATGCAATCTTTTTAGGGGGTTTAATTTCGCTTGGCTTTCTCTTACCTTTTTTGGGGCCTTGAAGTGGGAATTGGGTTTTTCCAATAAGAAGGGGGCTGGGGTTTTTTTGGTCGAGGGTTGTCCGCCCAGGATCGTTGTTCTTTTAGAAAAGGGCAAAAACAGACCATTGGGGAAGGGCAAGGGGTTTTTAGGTTTGAGGGAGAGATGGCCCCGTTCTTTTTTTTCTATTATCGCGGGTTTCGGGCGGGGGCCCGGCCCCCTATTATCATTGAGACGGCATTTTTTGTCAGTTTTTAAATTTTCAACGGTTTTTTTGGTGTCTGCGGTCGGGTTGGGTCCAGCCAGTTTGCTCCCCATTCTTTAGGGTGGTCGCATGGGGGGCTTGGGGATTGGATGCTGACTCGGTTTTAAAAAAAAGGAATGGGGGTCGGCCCCTTACAAAAAGTTACTTCGGCCCCATCTGGGTCAAGGGGGGTGGAAACGAAGGGGGGGGGGTGGTTTAGGGTTTCTGTTGTCCAAAACTTTTTTTTCCCCCCTCTCCACCCTCATTTTTCCCTTTGTTGCTTTTTGGGCCCAGTTCCCCCCGGGCCTTTTGGTGGTGGTTGTGTTTTATTCTCTTTTGGGCGGGACGCCGGTTTGCCGGGATTTGGGGCCCAATCCTTTGTCCCTTTGGGGGGCGCAGAACAGCGGCTCTTGGCCCTAGGGGGCAACAGTTTTGGGGATTCCGGGGGAAATTTGGCCCGTGGGTTCGGGTTGGATCGGCAAGAGGGGCCCCAAAATGAGACAATTTTCCTTCTGGTTTTCCCCAGCAGTTCGCGGGTCTGGGTTTGGCCCACCGGATCGGGTGGTGTTGCATGCCGAGGGCAACGATCTGGGGCCTCCCCCCCAAATTGGGGGGAAATTAATTTTTGAAAAATCCGCTATGAAATCCTGCGACTTGGGCTTTGTACCCGGAAGGGTTTAAATTTTTTGGGCTGATATTGTACTTAATTGTCGTGGAGGCACCCGGATTCCCGGCGGGGGGAAATTAAAAAAGGAAGGGATCAAGGTGAATAGAGCTTGGCTTTTTTTTGGGGGCCGGGAACCCGAGGGTTTTGTGAAAACGGCATAGGGAGCTGGTTTCGGGCCCGACGGGATTTTTGGCGAAGTATGGCGTCCAATTAAATGGGGGTTGGCATTTTTTTTATGGCCCTTTGGACATCGGGGAAAGGTTTAGAGCGAGCTTTGGGGCTGTGGGGGGCTTTCGCAAATCTTGAGGTGTCATGGTACTAGCTTGTGGGGGGTTGGGGCCCTTTGGGAATCGGTGAAAGAAAATTTGGGGGGTCAAACCCAGCCCGGCTCCAAAATTGGGGGAAAGGGGGAACCCCCTGGCAAAGGGGTTTGGGCTCCGCGGGGCATCGGCCGGGGGAGCATTTTATGGTTTGAGTAGCCGTCTGAGATGGCTTTGGGTGCCCTTTAAGCCGGGGGGGTTTTTATGGGTGGGGGCAAGAAAAGTGGAAAAGGTGGATGGTTTTTGCCAGGCCCCGGGTTTTGGGTTTGCATCTTGGCTTTCCCAAATACCTCAGCCCCAATTTTATTTCAGGGGTTCGGGGCGAATGGGTATTGGGGATATCTATTCGCTCTCTGTTTTTTTTTCTTTTTAAAGTTTTTTTAAATTTTTAATAAAATGGGGTGCTGTGGCAAAATTTTATCCAAGCCAAGGGGCTCTTGGGGCTTTATTTTTAACGCAGGGATGGGGGGCAGGTTTTTGGGCAGGGTTTTAAAGAAGGTTAGGCGCTGCAAAAGGGTCAACCGGGGGCCGGGGAAAAATGGGGGGGGGGGCAGCCCCCTTTTAAAGGGGGGGCCCCTCATACCCGGGGGAACTGGGGCCCTAGGGGACGTGAGGGGGGGAGTTTTAGCGGGCTTTCGGGGGAGGCGCCAGCTTATAAACCCGCGTCCCCCCCCGCCGGGGGGGAAACAGACGGCAAAGGGAAAAACAAATGTGAAGCAGTCCCACCCACCCCCCGCCCTGGGGTAGGGGGGGGGGAACGGGGGACATCCTGGGATTGGAAGGGGTTGTACCCCGGAGGTTTCGAGCGGTCCCATGTTGTTGAAGGATGTCCAAGTGGCGGTTTGGGGCCCTTTGACGTCCGCGGGAAAAAAAAGGTAGTCATGCTCACTTGGCTCCAAAATTGGTGGATGGAACGGCCCCGGCGAAGGGGTTCGGGGCTCCGCAGGGCAACGGCCTTGGGAGCAGTTTATGGATTGAGTAGCCGTCTGAGATGGCTTTGGGTGCCCTGAAGCCGGGGGTTTTAAGGCTGGGGGAAAGAACGTGGAAAAGGTGGATGGTTCGCCAGGCCCCGGTAGGACTTTGCATCTTGGCTCCAAGGACCTCAGCCCCAATTGGTTTCAGGGGTTCGGGCGAATGGGTATTGGGGATACTCATTCGCTTTCTGATTGCTGTTAATGTTTTGCATTGTTAATAAAATGGCTGCTGTGGCCAAATATATCCAAGCCAAGGTCTCTGTGTCTTTATTGTGAACGCAGGGATGGGAGGCGAGGTTTTGGTCAGGTTTCAACGAAAGTTAGGCGCTGCATAGGGTCATGTTGCTGCTGAGTTAAATGTTTGTCATGTGGCAGTAGTATTCCCTTTGGGCACTGTGAGTTAGAAAATTGATCATGCATTAATTTTTAAGTACTTTCAGGGAGGATTAAAGGAGTTGTCTCCCCACAGGGTTTCAAAGAATGCATGAAAGAAATTCTCTGTCACTTCCTGGTTCAGACTAATTTGCATAAGCTCCATGCTCCGTTGTGCTTTCAGATGCTAATTAGATTAGATTAGCTTCTCAAACTACTTGCAGGACTTCTTATCTGATCCCCAAAACAAAAGCCCTAATTACAGAGCTGTTTACTTGAGATAAATCAAGCTTTTTACTGTCTGGCAGCACAGGACACTGACTGACACTGCCAACCTGTGTGATGACTCACTCTCTGTTATCTCATTGAACAAACAGCCAGGGGAGATTTGTTTACAGGTCAGTTACTGAGGGAACTGAAATAGCCACTGAGGTAATAAATTCACTTGTATCTCTTTAGGGAAAACAGAGGAACAATGCAATATATTTGGAAAATGTCTTTATTTTGTGTTCCCTACAATTTGAAAGCTATTCTTTGTAGCGAGACAACCCCTTTAACTAATGTGTAATGTGCCTTGTACTTTTCTGCCATCTACTGGCTAATGTACATGTAGATATTATAAATCGTGTCACCATAAGTTTCTTCTAGAAGCTTCCAGAAGCATGAGGGAGCTTTTTCATATCCGAAGGCTTGAACAAACCAGGGAGGTCTTGGCCTAGCCAGGGGAGAGGAGGGAGTTAGTAAAGTAACTAATGCATAGTTCCCAACTCTCCCTGATCGTCAGGGAGACCCCTTGAAAAGGTGGAGTCCTCCCGGTCTCCCTGAAGAGTTGGTAAATCTCCGGCTATGGTAGGTTTGACACCAATCTGGTAAACCACCGACAGGTATGGTTTTATTGCCAGTGCCAGTATTTTATTTGTACCGTCCATATCAAGTACTGGTAACTTTTAGAATGCACTCTTGGGCAGCCTATTTAGGGATGTTCCCACGGTGGATTTGGATGCTGATTTTTCAGCACCCAAAACAGTCTCAAAACCTCGCCTGAAACGTGCTTCTTCAGAAGAGGTTTTTGATGAGGTTTCCCCCATACAAATTAATAGTCAGGGCAAAAACCGTGCCGTAAAGTGCTCCAAATACGTCACGCACTATATACACTAGTTCAGCATATATGGCTGAAAAGGGGCCAAATACAATCACAAGTTGACAATGTTTGGTCGGTTTTAGCCTAAGCCTATATGGCAGCTAAATCACTTTACACATCTGAGACCTTTTTTTAACTGGCTGTGGGTTGCTCTGTACGGTGGTTCCAGGGAAAAGCATCATGAGACGCTGCCCTGACATCACTTGGTGCAGAGGGACCACATTGTAGGTCGGCTCTGAAGGAAAGCTGGTTGATGTGGTGTTCCCAGCTTGGATGCTGGTTAGGAGATCCAATGTCCACCAAAGCTGAAGGATACCACATTCCCTTATCAGATTTCCTCCAAAGCTGTTACTCAGCTGTGACAAGGGGTGTGGCTTTGTGCAAAAGAGGGCATGTCATGTAAAACAGGGGGTATGGCCCACTCATACGATCAAAGCGGCAAGCTGCAATTCAAAATCTCGCTGAAGGTCACTTCCAAAAGTTGGCTAGTATGAACTAATGTCACCAATCTCTATCTAGCTTAGCATGTTCCAAGTCAAGTAAACCCTAGCACAGAGTTAGTGGTAGTCAAACCAGTGCAATTAAGAGGTGTTTCTGAACTCTTCTACAAGCACGTCCCAGCTGACCCAAGTGCAACATCTAATGCAAAAAGTCACATATACCACAAACTGAAACCAATAAAAGCTGTACTTTAACCCTCATTCTGAGCCATTTTACGGATCCAGTGATGGAAATAAAAAAAAGCTATTGGTCTTTAGGAATTGTGCTGAAAAGTGAATTTAAAAAAAATTAAGTGTATTTATTTTTAAGTATTAACATAATAAAAACTGTATCAACTTGGTATCAATGAAATAAAAAAAAAAAAAACTGTACAACTGCATTTTTTCCAACTCAACCCCACAAATACTTTTTTTTAGGGCTCTCCAAAATGTTACATAGTGATATAAATGTTAACATTAAAAAATAGGACTTGCCATAGGACAAAAAGTTATTGTTCTTAGAAGGTGGTGATGAACAATTAAAACTGAAAATAGCTATGTCATTAAGAGTAGTGTTGAGCGATTAAATCGAAAAAAGTAGAAATCTTCCAGATTTTCACAAAAATCTTGGTTCCGCGATGAAAAGATTATTTTCCTTAAAATCTTATCAATAATCACTATTGCGGATTCTAATCACGCCATTTTCAACGCTTCCTGTAATTTTGACAGCCAGTCAATCAGCGCCGAGCTCGGGGGAGGGGGAGGGGTGAAGAACGTCACCAGTGGGGTGTGTAGGGATCTCATTGGCTGCTGAAATCACATGACCTCGTTTTATCTATGTCACTGCACTTCCTGCTCAGCAGCATTAGCTTCCACACAGCGAACATAACAGATAGCTGTCTCTCTGCTCAGCTTTTTTCAAAGCTAGTAGAGACTATTTCCCAGCGTTTTTACTACTGAAAAGGGTCCTTAATAGATTAGTTAGTTTAGGATACAGCAAGATTAGAGAATTCTAGTTAGTGTTAGTTAAAGATTTGGAAACAGCTCCAGTGCTCTGAACAGCATAGCTGCGGTGGGTGGGGGTTGGGGGGGGGGCTGGTTCGTGTGGTAAGATCCTGCCTCAGACATATTTCTCCTCTCAAGCCACTGTGAAATAGCACCAAATTTTATTTTTGTGTTGCCAGCAGCCAGCACAGTCTGAGTTCAGGGTGTCCCTTTGTTGTGGGGTTCATGTCAGCATTTATTTTACTCATTTATTGTCTCAAACCACGGTGAAATAACACCCAATTTTCTTTCTGAATTGCTAGCGGCCACCACAGTCTGACTTTAGACTTTAATAGACTTTAGTGGGATTTTAATAGACTTTAATGCGAATCGGAGATGAATCGCAATCGAGGATCGAAAATAGGCAAGTTGATTCAGCAAGATCTGGAATCGACTCAAAGCAGATGATTGGCCGAATCGCTCATCACTAGTTAAGAGGTTAAAGGGTCTTGACACAGGACTCTTGATTAAAGCCAGTAGTTTCTCCATTAGGAAAAGCCTTCTGTCCGCAGACTGCTATTTCAGAGTGGTTGCCTCTAGTCAGTGCAGAGCAGGGCTGACTGAGTGAAAGGTTTTTATTATAGCTCAAGGGGGATAATATTTCTCCATTGGCGGAGAATCATAAAATGTGACTTAAGGAGGTTTTTGTAACCTCCACAACTGGGGCTAGCTCATAGCTATCTAAAAGCCAGCTCAGAGGATGGGAGATGGCTGTGCTTGTGCTGTTCTCCCCATTCAGTTTTAGGGGAGTTCTGAATACAGCAAAGAGAGTATATGCGACTATTTTTAGAACCCCTTGAGAAATGAATAGGGAGAACTCTGTAAGTGCAACCATTTCTTCTTTCTTTCTACCAGCTAGCTTTAGATGTTGAAGTTACAGTATGGAACAACCTAATTAAAGGCCTTGCAATGAAAGACTTCCTTAGTAGTGTCAGCAGTGACCTTCCCACCATCTTAGTAGTAAAATTGCACCACATTCTAACGTCCCCATATTCAACATAGCAAACCCCACGCTACCCAATAAACATAGGAGCCCATGTTGATGACATTTTCTAGACAATGGGAGCACGGGGGTAGGGGGTTAGCAGTTGTCTTAAAAGGATTTTGTATGTCTCCACTTTTTTGTTGGGTTTCCCCAGGTACCCTTTTTTTCCCCAACCCAAAAAAACATAGGGAAGTTAAAGGGACCCCAAGGGGGGCAGAGGAAATGTGACAATGGAATCCATACAGTGTTGTGAAATTTAACGGCGCTATGTAAACTAATAAAATACAAAACATGCATTTAGCATTGGGTGGAAGTGCACCAAAAAACACAGTCAACATGAGTGATTTCCTAAATGTAGTGATAGGGTTATCTGTCATCTTTGTATGAATTGTAATACATACACACATACACATGTAACAAACTTTAACTTGATATTGAATATCTTAAAGGGGTTTTGCCACAATCTCATTTCATACCTTCTGCATCCAGCTCTGTGTGCTCAGAAGGGGGGCGGTGTTTTTTTTTGTTTAAAAATTACATATTGTTGCGAATAGCGCTGCGCCTGAAAGGGGGGGCGGGCTGCGGGCGTTTTGCACCCTGCCTGTGCCCGGCATCTGAGCGAGTGCCGCCGGCCGGGGTAATGGGTAAAACCTCATCCCCAGGGTAGTTACTCCCCCCGGCCACGTCCTGCCGCCCGCACCCTCCTCCTGCCCGGCGTGCGGGGTCCCATTCTCTAGGGCGCTCGCCGGCTCGTAAAATTTAAAGGGCCAGCGCCCGGGGTAATTGGTAATTCCCGGGCGCTGCCTCTATATTACCTGGGCGTTTTCCATCCACTTCCTGGGATCTTTAAAGCCCTGTTGCCTATGAGAAAGTGGGTTTTTTTTTATCTTGTCTATATTCCTGTCCGAACCTCTCACATGTCCTACGACCCCAACCTTTGCCGCCTGTCCTGCCTTTTGCTGTCCCCGACTACGAGCCCGCCTTATGATTTTTTTACCACGCTAAACCTTGGTGCCACTGCAGCCAAGTCAGTCAGGGGTAAACAACCTTAGTAGACTCCTGCCCACAAGTCCATTCCCGTTTGTGGGCGGGTTGGTGAAAAGGGGGGCCTATTAGCCCGCTCCCTGGCGTGGCTTAACCACCGCGGGTGGTCCGTGGACCCCTCCGTGTCCATGGGAAAATCACCCGGGGCCCTTTCTCTCTGAGTAAAGAAAGGGCTGTTTAGTAAAGCATTGGAGTGCTCAGAGGTAAAGTTTTTTGCCTCCCGGCACAAGGGTCCTAGGTTTAAATCCCTGCAGGGAAACCAAACCCGTTTTTTTTTTTTCTCTTATCAATGCAAACTCATTGAAAGGGTTTTTTTTTTTGCCTAATTAATAACGAGTACAGGGACGGAGTAAAATGACAGCACCCGGGGGTTTTAACACTCGTAGCTGCCTGAGAGAAGGTGATGTCTAGCATGTGCGACCCGGGGTGAGGGGCTCTCAGCCCCGGGCGTATCCCAGGAGATGGGGCTGGAAACAATGGATCAAAAAGGAGCAGCTAAAAAAAAACGATGCAGAATTTTTTAAAAAAATAATGGTGAAAATGTTTATTTCATTTCCAAGCTTCCCACATCAATTTTACTTTAAGTTAGTTTGCTACATCTGTACATGGAAAATGTTTACAATTTTTTCCCTATATTTTTTTAGCATGTTTTAGCCAATATGATATTATTATTCCTTATATCATGAATCTTAAAACTTCTACATGAAAAAGCTGTAGAGAAAGCAATATATATTCCCTTCACGAGTTCTCCTCAATACTTGTATCCCGGCAGGTACTCATTAGATATCCACCATCTTAGTTCTCTCCCCCTTGAGACAATTTTTTTCTATATTTATTGCTCAGTAAAAAAAAACTTGAAAATGCCTTGATTTACAGTATGTTGCACGAGAAAACTGAAGAATTAAACATTTACAGGCATTAAAAATTAAAGAATGAAATATATTCACCTAATGATTAATTAATACTAATTAGCCTTTTAGTTAATCATTAAGGATAAACACGTGTCTTTTTTATTTTCATTCACCAGTAGTGAATCTCCAAGGAAAAGAAAGATGGTAATGTAAATCCCAGTGAATATACAGATATAAAACTAATCAGCATGATACTCAAACCGGGGAATAGCTGAATGCATAATTTCCAGTAAATATGAAGACAGGGTAGATTTTTTTTTATTGCCTACATTCTCAAGGTTCATCTTTATGTGATTTCCATACTAGAGTAGAAATATCCAGCATTCAACCTTTATACCTTTTCACGTGTTATTGTGCAATGATAATATTCACCAGTCAAAGAAAATTCTACCAAAAGACCCACATTTACTATAAAATAGCTGGATGCAGAATTATTCACACCTATTAATATGACATTGTCAATAGACATCACATAATTATTCAAATGGAGATCATCCGTGTCAAGGTAATTATACCAATGACTACTTTCCATCAATCTGCTGTACATTTAATTACTATTAAAATGTGAAATAAGCAAATGAATAATCCGTTACAAATGGCAGGAACTCTTTGGAGTTCTTCTAGCTTGTTGGCTGCCCTGAATTACGCACCTAAGTTCGTTAGGGATCTTTAAAGCTCAGCTGAATAGAGTACTCTGTGCAGAGTATAGGTTGGATCCTGTCAAGTTCAGATGTCATGTTTTGTTCTATCAAGTGTCAATCAATAGTGTCTATTGCCTTAGTCTTGTTGGTCTAGTTTTGGACTTTGTAGCTTTGAGAATTATAGATTTGGGGCGACATGTATGAATTAGAATGCGTACTTTTTTTTACTTGGCGCCGACACACAGATTTTTGGCGCATTACATAGAGTTTAATGCGCCAAACTTTGTATGGGCATAGAGTGTAAAGCGCCAAACTTGGCGCACTAAGCTCTATGTAATGCGCCAAAAATCTGTCGTATTCTACACTCTTTTAATCTATTTAGAACTGTGGTGTCGGCGCCAAGTAAAAAAAAAAGTATGCATTTGAATTCATACATGTCGCCCTCTTAATGTTTCAATGCTCGGATTATGAGATTCTGAGAGTGTAGAATAAGACAGATTTTTGGCGCATTACATAGAGCTTAGTACGCCAAGTTTGGCGCATTACACTCTATGCCCATACAAAGTTTGGCGCATTAAGCTCTATGTAATGCGCCAAAAAGCTGTGTGTCGGCGCCAAGTAAAAAAAAGTACGCATTCGAATTCATACATGTCGCCCTTGGTGTTTGTCTAATTGGACCAAAGTATCACTGGATTGTAAGCCACTTGTTGTGTTAGGGCCCGTTTACATGGCAATGGACAAATACCGGTTGATTTATCTGACCCGTATTTGTCCGGTTTGTGTGCCGTCCCCTCGGCCACGGGGAGAGGGGGGGGGGGCAGCTTTCAGTTTCCCACAAATTGTAACAATAATAAGTTATTCGGACGGAAGAATGTGCATGCACAATGTTTTTCGGGCGGCTGATGGTTTGAAAAAGTGCTGCACGGGTTTTCCATAAAAGCCCATTGTGCTCATTTGCGGCCGGTTTTTCAAACGGTCTGCATAACCACAAACCGTCTGAAAAACCGGGCGCAAACCCATGCTGTGGGGACATGCCCTTAAGGTCAGTTGTTAGTTTATTGACAAATCTGAGGTAAAGAGATTCTGATGTAAAGGTTAATAGGTTGAGCTTTTGAGGGAGAGCATAGGAACAGTTATTGTTGTTACTTATCTGTTCCTGAAGAATGCCCACATTCAAATCTTCACCAAACCCTGTACCTGTCTTCGACTGCCTGTTGTTCTTTTGCTGAATCTTCTAGCGATGAGTCTTTTTACTTATATGCTTCATACTGCCTCTTCATGTTCTTGCTGGTGACCTTATTGTGCTGCTAGTTGTTGTTTGGATTCCACCATTGTCATTACATACACCATTCATGGTTACATCATTGGAATTACCATTGAGGTTAAGATTTCACCAAATTTTTGAAATAGTGATTATTTGTGTGCTGTTAAAGTATGTTATATAGATATAGGATTACACCTGTATCTAGAGATAACAATACCAAGAGGATTAAAAAGCACGTTAAATAACTTTTTAAAGAGTAAATTTTTTAACCCCTTACCGACATTTGACGTACTCATACGGCAATGTCGGGTAGGGGTTCCCGCAAATTGACGTATGAGTACGTCAAGGCGATCTTGCGCGCTCACAGGCGGAGGGCGCAAGATCGCGGCATGGAACCAGTGGTATATTTACGCTGGCATCATGCCGCATCCTCCGCGGCCGGAGTGAGCTCCGGCCGCAGGGGATTAACCCCTCAATGTCGCGACATCGTGGTCGCGACATCGCAGCTGCGGACAGCAGAAGTGAGCTCCTGCTGCCCGCGATACCGGCGCCAGTAACGGCGCTTAGCGCCTGGTACTGATCTCCTACCGGGACAGCCCGGATGCTGAATGACAGCATCCGGGTTTGTCTGGTGACGTCACAATGCCCACAATGCATTGTGGGCAGCGTTGACTGACAGTTGCCATGGAGACCAGCATACAGCTATAAGCTGTGTGCTGATCTCCCATTGCATGAACGATCTGACAATCGTTCATGCAATTCCCCCCTGGGGAAAAGTGTAAAAAGTGTGAAAAAGTAAAAAAAAAAGTGTAAAAAAGTAAAACAAACAAAACAAAACAAAAAATAAAATAAAAACACGTACATCGCCCTTTTCCCCTTTACAAACGGCAATCGCCCCAAAAAGATCAAAAATAAATAAAGTATCCATATTTTGTATCGCTGCGTGCGTAGCGACCCACCATATAAATCTGTCATGTTAATTAACCTGTACGGTGAACGCCGTAAAAAAAAACCCCAAAAAACAGTCACAGAATTGCGATTTTTGTTCATCCCGCAGCACATAAAATGGAGTTAAAAGTCATCAAAACTCATATCAACATCAAAGTGATGCCAATTAAAATGTCAGTTCATACCGCAAAAAAAAAGTCCTTACACAGCTATGTATACGGAAAAATTAAAAAGTTCTGGCTATTAGTAGATAGCGATGCATAAATATTGTTTCACACAATAAAAACACTTTTTTTTCAAAATAATTGTGCTTTCAAATAAAAAAACTACATAAATTGGGTATCACCGTAATCGTCTCAACCCACAGAGTAAAATTAACTTGTCACGGTTACTGCACGGTGAACGCTATTAAAAATAAAAATAAAAAACACTGCTAGGATTACAGTATTTTCTTCACCCTGCCTTCCAAACAACGGATTTAAAAGCGATCATAAAGTCTTGTCCCCCAAAAATGTTACCAATAAAAACGTCAACTCATCCCGCAAAAAAAAAGTCCCTATACAGCTCCATAAACAGAAAATAAAAAAGTTATGGCTCTCAGACTGCGGCGATGCAAAAACGTGTTTTCCTTTTCAAATAAAAGTGTTTTTATTATGTAAAAGCTGTAAAACATTAAAAAAAATATATAAATGTGGTATCGCTGTAATCATATTAACCTGCTGAGCAAAACTAGCATGTCATTTATACCGCACCGTGACCGCTGTAAAAATAAAAATAAAAAACACTACCAGGATTGCTGTATTTTGTACAAAATGCCTCACAAAAACCTTAATAAAAAGTGATCAAAGCATCACATGCCCCCAGTAATGGTACCAATAAAAACCTCAACTCATCTCGTAAAAAACAAGCCCACAAGCAGCTCCATATGCAAAAAATTAAGAAAGCTGTCAGAATAGGACAACATAAAAACACAACTTTTTATAAAACTCGCTTCTATTGTGTAAAAGTAATAAAACATAAAAAACTATATAACATTTATATCATTGTAATTGTACCGACCCCCATAGTAAAGTTATACCATCATTTAACCCGTATGGCGAATACTGTAAAAATGATGCCCAAAAACAATGGCGGAACTGCGTTTCCCCCCTCCATTTCCATGGCCCAATGCTAAAAAAAAACTACGGAACACCTGTGCACCCAAAATGCAAAATACACCCCTTTGATGAGATCCTGAGGGGTGTTGAATCCAAAATGGGGAAACTTCTGGAAGGTTTCACCTGTTCTAGTACTTTGGGGGCTTTGCAGATGTGACACGGCTCCACCAATATCAGTGCGCCAAAAGCCAAATAGCGCTCCCTCTCTTGTACCCCCTGCCATGCGCCCAAACAGCAGTTTACACCCACATGTAGGGTATTGCCGAACTTGGAAGAAATTGCGTAACACAATTTTGGTGCTTTTTTCCAAGATTCCTTGAAAAAATTAAATATTTTCAGCTAAAATTGCAGATTATTGGAAAAAAAATATATTTTTTTTATTTTCAGAGCCGACCGCGAACAAAAATTGTGAAACGCCTGTGGGGAGATATCCTCACTGCACATCTGGATATATTCCATAAGGGGTGTAGTTTCCAATATGTGGTCGTTTTAGGTGTATTTATTACGTTTTGGAACCTTAGGGTGTCCGCAAACCTGAAATGGCCCCTAAATAAAATCGTTATGAAAATGAGACCACAGAGTCCGGTAGGTGCTCCTCCTATTCTGAGGTTTGGGGTTGAGCCAAATAATGCACCAGGGCCACATATGGGATATCTCTGAAAACGGCAGAATCTGGGGAATCAATATTAATTTGCATTTCCCTGATCACATTTACCGTATTCTTGTCAATAATGTATAAAATTGAAAATCTGCAAAAAAAGTGAAATTTTGAAATTTCACTTCCACTTTGCTTTAATTCCTGTGAAACACCTAATGGGTTAATAAACTTCCTAAATGCGGTTTTGAATACTTTAAGGGGTGTAGTTTCTTAGATGAGGTCATTTATGGGGGTATCTAACATACAGGTCAATCAAAGTCACGTTAGAACTGGACTGGTACCCTAAAAAAATGTATATTTCAAATTTTCTTGAAAATTTGAAAATTACTACTAAATTTATAAGCCCCCTAATGTCGGAAAAAAAAAAAGACATTTAAAAAAATGCCAATCTACAGCAGACATATGGTAGATGCTAGTTATAAACTATTTGGAGTGAAATAACTATCTGTCTTACATGCAGAAATTTTTGAAGTTTGAAATTGGTAAATTTTTCCCATTTTTCACGATAATTTGATATTTTTCACAAATACACAAGCATTTTTTGGACCAAAATTTCTTACTATCTTAAACCACAATGTGTCACGAGAAAACAATCTCTGAATCACATGGATAGGTTAAAGTGACAAAAAGTTATTCTCACATAAAGTGACACATGACAGATTTAAAAAATGGGGCTCTGTCAGAGAGGCCAAAACTGGCTCCGGCGGTAAGGGGTTAAAAAAATACATTTTTAGCAGTAGATCTGTATAGAGATATCTGATTTTCTTTCCATGTTTCCTCCAGAGAATTACTTCTAAGTGAGGAAGACATAAACCACTCTCAGGATCTTTTGCTGTAATATATGTAGTTAATACCCCTTTGTGTTACCCTCTATAAGTAGGAGGTCTTGTAGGTCTCCCTCACCTCACCATGGTGCAGGACTCCACCCAAACTTTTTGGGGAGTTCTATAGGAATACAGGACAATCCTCTCTTCTGCCAGAAATCACCTCAGGAATTCCCCATCTTAACTCAGCACATACCCAAAAGAAATAAGGATAAAACCACTTGACATACCGTACTTATTTTAGGAACTTTAATGGGGATGATGGAAGTAGAAGAGATACAGATATGGAAATTGTGCAGCAAACCACATGGCACAATACAAGTACAATTTTCTGTGTTTACACCCCTGGTGGTAAGGAATCAGGTTATGCACCAAAGCTGATTGGGAAAACAATGTACAAAAACCCTCCTGGCATAGTGCACTATGGTAGGTTAAAAAAGGTTTCTAGTAAGTTATAATGGCGACCCAAAATTGATGATGAAGTTCTCTGATGCTACAAGTGACATCTGTCACCCACCTAATCAGAAAGTATACACAATGTACAATGGCTGCAGAAATGCAATAAGCACAGAACAACCCTTGTGGTGCCATTGTTGCAGTTGTTGTCTCTACTCTTCAGGACTCTCTCTGGGTCTCTCACCTGTGTCCGCCAAGGTAGGAGTCTCTGGACTATGCAGTAGACGTACAGGACATTCTGTCCAGGAAATAAGGGTGTTTCCTATCCTTCTTTCATGAACTCTTTCAACCCTTGATACTCCTCTCTTAGTAATGTTGTGCTTTGGATTCAGGTTGTGTCGGTTCGACCAGACTCGAAATTGTAGAAAAAGCATTCAACCAATCTGTAGCCTTTCAGTCAGACAGGAAGGCTTAATGATACACTTCCTTTTTCCTCCTGCCTGGCAGGCTGCCAATGGGTAGTATGATTTTCCCTGAATCTACAGCAAAATTTAGCTCGACTTGGATCCAAAGTGCTACACAATTTTTTAGGTTGTGGAGACAGCAGCAAGAGATGCTGGGAAGCGTAGTCTAGCACACTTTAGAAGTCTCTGCTTAGGTCCTAATTTTTATTAAATTCCCCAGCTTTTTCCATGTTCTCTGAGACACAGACAAGACAAGCTCCATATAATGGATGTGTGCTCCATGTGACATAAAGCTTTACTTATTGCATCTGTAGACTTAACTCTGTGAGAGTGCAACAAGTTATGAAAATATCAATATAAAAACATATGCTTCAATAGAGAAAAAAAGTGGGAGAGCGGATTACATTGTCCAGATAAGAAATCCATTAAACATCCCATTTAGTATCTGCAGTTCCCACCTAGTGCCTATAGTCTCCCTAAAATGGAGCATGCATCACTCCTCCTCTCCACCTACCCCACCTTTCAGACCTTTCAGACAGGAAAAGGAGAGTTATGCCACTCTTAAGCTTCGTGGATATGGCATAAGTGAAATGCCGTTGGATTCTGTTTTAGAATAAGACCAGTATTTTACTATCGGTTTTTACATTCTTTTTTTTTTTTTTTTTTGTCACAGTTTTTGCGGTTGGTTTTCAGCTGGCCCATATTGAACAATTCTATAATCCACCATTTTCTGGAAGATTATCGAACAGGTTGTAAGTTTTTGAAATCCAACTTCTGAAACCTGAGCTGTGTAGACTACAGCTCAGATTTTCTATAGCAGTCTACAGAGATCGTTTACCGTCAGATATTTTTTTATGGATTCTAAATACTATAGGCGACATGTGTGAAAATTGGCGCCGCCATGGCAGTTTTTAGGTGCATTAAATACGTGTAAAGTGCACCAGAAAGTCCGATCCTCTCAAAAATCTGTGGTCAGGTATACCTTGCATAGTAAACTTAATGCACCTAAAAATCCCGGCACATAGCATATCATTGGTAGTGTATGTAATGCGCCTATCGAGGCGCACTGCGTGACAGAGGCGCATAACATATCATTACTAGTGTATGTAATGCACCTCAATAGGCGCATTGCGTTATGGAGGCGCACAGCAAATCACTTTTCAGCGCATTACAGTGTGTTGTGCCCGCCGTATAATGTGCCTAGATTTGGTGTATGACATTTATTTTACATCAATAATATGGCGTCAAAAGTCTTTTTGCCACAAAATAAACCAAAAAATTGGCGTTTGCGTATTGGGACATGTCACCTTGAATCCGCATAAAATCCGACCAAAAACCAGTCCTGTTTAAACATAGCCATAGTATCCTCTACTAGTAAAAATAGTAGGACTTAAATAAATTGTCTCGTGAATACAAAACCTTTTCAGATTGATTCCTGCATGGCGATTACTGATTGTAGCAGGTGTGGTTTTAAAAAAAACTCCCATCTATCACTTTTTTATCGGAAAACTATGGTCACATGAAATAAGAGGCCCTCTTATGTCTGAATGCTAAAAGATGGGCAAATGAAATAAGTTGAGTATTGACCCCCTCCAAAAAAAACCCCCCACAAATAGTAGTATAATCATAGGACTCAATAAGGTTTAACCTTTAATATTAAATCACTAAAAAGAATATATACATATTAGATGCACCTACAAATTACCCTAAACTCTAAACCCTTATATACTATAACTACCTGTCACAAATGTGGGGTATTCGCCCCGATAACGGCGTCCCCACCCAGGAAGGCCCATAGAGATGGGAGAATTTCTCTGGAAAAAAACATGCTGAGGGCTCAGGTGGCAACATCAGTGACAGAGTGTGGAGGTGACGGCGGAAGCCACAGCAGCATGAGGTCAGAGAGTGGCACAATGACATTCTGGAGGTGGCAAAAACAGGAGTAGGCCACAGAGTGGCACAATGACACAGTGTGTAGGTCACGGCAGCAGCCACTGCAGCAGCATGAGGTCAGACAGTGGCACAATGGCAGAGTGTATAGGTCACGGCAGCAGCCACAGAAGCAGCATGAGGTAAGACAGTGGCACAATGACACAGTGTGTAGGTCACGGCAGCAGCAGCATGAGGTCAGACAGTGGCACAATGACATTCTGGAGGTGGCAAAACATATTGGGCCACAGAGTGGAAAAAAAGCAGAAGTGGAGGGCGTGGCAGTAGATAGGTCAGAGAGTGGCACAATGACCAGTGGGAGGGCACGGCACAGCACATGAGGTCAAGAGTGGCACAATGAATTCGGGAGGGGGGCAAAACAGTAGTGGGGACACAGGGGGCACAAGACAGAGAGGGGGGGACCGTGGCAGCAGCATGGGGCAAGGGGTCAAAATGACAGAGAGTGGGGGAGGGAAGCAGCAGCAAGGCCCAGATGGGGGCACAATGACATTCTGAGGGGGCAAAAATTTGGATGGGCCACAATGGCACAATGACAGAGAGGGAGGGACGGGGGCACACATGGGGTCAAATTGGCACAAGACATTCGGGAGGGGGCAAAAACGGAGTACCCAGAGGGCACAATGACACAGTGGGAGAAAGAGCAGCACATGGATTAGACGTGGCACAATGCATTCGGGGAGGTGGCAAAAACGGAGTGGGCCCAAGATTGGCACAATGACACAGTGTGGAGTTAACTGCAGAAGCAGCATGAGTAGACCAGTTGGCACAATGACATTCTTGAGGTGGCAAGAAGTAGTAGGCGTCAAAAGTGGCCCACAATGAACAAAAAAAATTGGCGTTGCGTTGGGAGCAGCTTGATGCATAAAAAGTGCACCAAAGACATCTGGATTAAAAACCATAGTATCCCACAGAAAAATGTGGGATTATAAAAGTGAGTGTTACCCTTCAGCAGCAGCATGGGATTCGAGTAGAGGGGTTTTACCCATACATTCTTAGGAAATTGGTCAAAACATAAGAGGCCACAGAGTGGGCAAATGAACAAAGTGGATTGTCACACAAATAGTAGTAAATCAGAGGTCAAAGGGTACAATATAATTCCTAAGAGTTAAAAAACTACAATTACTAACCACAGATACATAACTGTCACAGGGGGTATGGATGGGTCCCCCCCGGGGCCAAGGCGGGCATTTCATGAGGCTAACAGTGGCAACAATGACAGAGTGTGGAGGTGACGGCAAAGCAGCAGCATGAGGTCAGAGAGTGGCACAATGACATTCTGGAGATGGCAAAAACAGGAGTAGGCCACAGAGTGGCACAATGACACAGTGTGTAGGTCACGGCAGCAGCCACTGCAGCAGCATGAGGTCAGACAGTGGCACAATGGCAGAGTGTATAGGTCACGGCAGCAGCCACAGAAGCAGCATGAGGTAAGACAGTGGCACAATGACACAGTGTGTAGGTCACGGCAGCAGCAGCATGAGGTCAGACAGTGGCACAATGACATTCTGGAGGTGGCAAAACAGTAGTAGGCCACAGAGTGGCACAATGACAGAGAGTGGAGGTGACGGTGGCAGTAGCATGAGGTCAGAGAGTGGCACAATGACACAGTGTGGAGGGCACGGCAGCAGCAGCATGAGGTCAGAGAGTGGCACAATGACATTCTGGAGGTGGCAAAACAGTAGTAGGACACAGAGTGGCACAATGACAAGTGTGGAGGAAAGGCCAGGCAGCAGCATGGGGTCAGATGGTGGCACAATGACATTCTGGAGGTGGCAAAAACAGGAGTAGGCCACAGAGTGGCACAATGACAGAGTGTGGAGGTGACTGCGGCAGCAGCATGAGGTCAGACAGTGGCACAATGACATTCTGGAGGTGGCAAGAACGGTAGTAGGCCACAGAGTGGCACAATGACACAGTTGGAGGTGACGGTGGCAGTAGCATGAGGTCAGACAGTGGCACAATGTTGGGGGACACAGTGTGGAGGTGCCACTTGGAGCAGCAGCAGAGGTATCAGAGGGGTGGCACAATGACATTCTGGAGGTGGCAAAACAGTAGTAGGCCAAAAGAGTGGCACAATGACAGAGAGTGGAGGTGACGCAGCAGCAGATGAGGTCAGAGGTGGCACAATGACATTCTGGAGGTGGCAAAAACGGATTAGGCCACAGAGTGGCACAATGACAAAAGTGGGGACGGGGAGAGCGGGTCAACAGCCAATGCATGGAGGTCAGAACAGTGGCACAATGACACAGTGTGGAGGTAAACGGCAGCAGCAGCATGAGTCAGACAGTGGCAAATGACATTCTGGAGGAGGCAAAAACAGGAGTAGGCCACAGAGTGGCACAATGACACAGTGTGGAGGTAATGCAGCAGCAGCATGAGGTCAACAGTGGCACAATGACATTCTGGTAGGTGGCAAAATCGGGTAGTAGGCCACAGAGTGGCACAATGACAGAGAGTGGATGTGACGGCAGCAGCAACAGCAGCAGCATGAGGTCATAGACTGGCACAATGACAGAGTGTGGAGGTGGGTGGCAATACCAGTCCCTGGTAAAGATGGTTGGTAGCAGATGGAGAAATTGTCTGCAGATGTGTGGCATCAGGCGGGTGGCGGCATCAGAATAGTGACTGAGGCAGGTAGTTTGAACCCAGACTCATTTCTCACAGTTGGGGTGAGGCGTCATGGCTGATGTAGTCTGACGCCTAAGGCATTGGTGTGTGGAAATCCTGGCCGATCCACGCCTGATTCATCTTGACAAAGGTCAGTCGTTCCACATTTCCCGTGGACAAGCTGGTTCTCCTTGGGGTAACGATGGCCCTTGCCGCATTGAACAACCGCCTGATGCCACACTACTGGCCGGGCAGGACAGCTTCTCCACTGCAAACTCGGCAAGTTGTGGCCACACATCCAGTTTGGCTGCCCAGTAGTCCAGCGGATCTTCTAACTGGGGTGGCAGAGTGCTGTCCAAGTAGGCCACCACCTGTTGGTTCAGGGACTGCTCCAGGTCCTGCTGTTGCTGCTGCTGGCGACTGCCCTCCTCACTAGGCGGGTGAAGGAAGCTGCTCATCAGTGACTCCAGACTTAGGTTGTTGCTGATGGAGCTGGTACTGCTCCTACCCCTCCAGCTTCCCCCAGCAGCCGCGGCAGTAGTACGTGAGTGCTGAAGACCCCCGGTCAGACCTGTCAGAGGAGGGGAGATGCCGCACATAGGCAGTGGCCAACTGACTACGGAGGATTTCCCTATAGTATTTGAGTTTGTCCTCCCTTTCAGCAGCTGGGAAAAAGGCTCCCATTTTGGACAGGTAGCGAGGGTCCAATAGGATGGAGAGCCAGAAGTCATCCCTCTGCCGGATGGTGACTATACGGCTGTCACTAGCCAGGCAAATCAGCATGCTACGGGCCATCTGCACAAGTGACTCCGAGGGGCTCCCTGCCTCCATCTCCACTGTATACTGCCACGGTGCTTGCGGGTCATCTGCCTCATCTCCATCTACCTCCTCCAGTTGCTCCTGCTCCTCCTCTCTTGTCACCTGGCTAGAAAATCAACTCATTTCACCAGACAATGCTTCTGCTCCAATGTCCTCCTCCTCCTCCTCCATTTCAGTCCACAGCGGACTCATGTGGCCGCGAGATGTAGTCGCCCTGCCTAGACAGATTTTTCAGCATCTGTTCACGGACATGAAGCAGTGGAATGATATTATTCATCCCGTAGTCCTGGTGACTGAGAAATAACGTGGCCTCCTCGAATGGCCTCAACAAACGGCAGGTGTCACGCATGAGCTCCCACTGGCTGACATCAAAGTACTCCTGTCTGCCTGGATCATCAAAAAATCGTTAATGGCCTTTCTCTGTTCATACAGTCGGTCCAACATGTGCAGGCTGGAATTCCAACGGGTGGAAACATCGCATATCAGAGTGTGTTGGGGGAGGCCGTTCTGCTGCTGCAACTCGAGGAGGGTGTTCCTGGCTTTGTAGGAATGGATGAAGTGCATGCACAGTTTCCTGGCCATTTTCAGGATCTTCTGAAGATCGGTGGAAGACTTCAGGAATCTTTTCACAACCAGATCTAACACATGCGCTATGCAGGGTGCATGGACCATCCCTCCTTGGTGCAGCGCAGACACCATTTTCCTCCCATTGTTCATCACCATGGTTCCAATTTGCAGTTGGCGCGGAGAAAGCCACACATCGATTTCTTGCTGCATGATGCGGAGCAGTTCCTCCCCTGTGTGACTTCGTTCGCCAAGGCAAGCCAGGTGTAGAACTGTGTGACACCGCTGTGCCCTGCACATGTTGTATGATGGAGCAGTACTTGTGGAGGCTGAGATGGTGGTGGTGGTGGAGGAGGAGGTGGACATTGGCGCAGGAGCTGCAGTTTGACAACGTGGAGGAGAAAGCGGCGTCTCCTTTCCAAGTTGTTGGTGTGCCTGGGCAGGAAGCACATTCACCCAGTGGGCCGTAAAGGACATGTACTGGCCCTGACCATAGTTACAGCTCCAGACGTCTGCGCTGCCGTGCACCTTGGAACAAACCGATAAGCTCAAGGACTGGCCCACCTTCTGTTCTACATATTTATGAAGTGCTGGTACTGCCTTTTTGGAAAAGAAATTACGGCTTGCAACTCTCCATCTCGGCTCGGCACAAGCCATTAGTTCTCTGAACAGTGCAGAGTCCACCATTTGGAAAGGGAGGAACTGCAGTACCAACAACTTGGACAGGAGCACAGTTAGCTTCTGCACCTTAGGATGGTTGGACACATATTGTTGTCTCTTTGCAATCGCCTCGCTGAATGACTGCTGGCGCCATGAGTAGCGAGGAGCAGCAGCATCTGGACTGGGAGATGATGTCAAAAAGAAACAGCTCGCTTCTGCAGAGGTGGTGGAGCCTTGACTGGCTGCAATGGCATGCATGCCACTGGGCGCTGCTGCTGCTGCTGTTGCTGCGGTGGCAGGATGGACCACCACATCTGAGCCACGTTTCTCCCAGGCCACCGGATGGTGACGCTGCATGTGTTGACGCAGGGCCGTGGTGCCAACGTTAGCTCCCTGGCCACGCTTTAATTTCTGCCTACAGATTCTACATATACCCATATTCGGCTCCTCCGGTGTCTTAGCAAAGAACTGCCACACCGCCGAGTAGCTGATTTTACTTTCTTGGACCTGCGAAGCAGGTTTTTTACCCCGTGGCCGCTTGGCTCCCGACCTCACACTGCTGATATCCTGCTGACTCACGGCTACACAACCCACTTGCTGGCTGCGCCGCTGCCTGACGCGCAAGTTGACGCCCTCTTCTCCTGACGATGATGAGGCCCTTGCCTCACCCAGCTCCCAAGTGCAGTCGGCTACATCATCATCTATTTGTGTTTCATCGTCACTGCTGTCCTCATCACCGGTCTTGGTATGCAGAGGCTGACCCCTCACAACACGACCTCCCATGCCACTCTCAACATCTATACTTTGCCGCCTACTGAAAGAAGCAGGGGATATTGGCCCCATTTCTTCGCTGCCAAGTAGCTGCTGACTGCCCTCCTCAAATTGTTCATCCTCACTATATAGTGGCGATGAGCCCAGACCACATAGTAGATCTCTGGCTGAGGGAACCGGATGGGACAGAGGCGGGTGCAGGACAAATGAGGGCCGCTGACCCGCTCCCGGGCCATGCCAACTAAGGGTTGTGTCTGATGTTCCCACCGACTCTTGGCTGGGGTTGTCAGATGTCATCTGAGAGGAAGTGGATGACCTAGTCAACCAATCAAGAACCATTGGGTTGCTGAACAACACACGGCCGCTAGATGAAAGCGGCAGTTGTGGCCTCACAGAGTGAACCCTTCTGCGACGTCCCATTGCTGTGCTGCGACCTGGGCCTGCTCCAGGAATGTTTGTGCCTCTGCCACTCGCAGGTGCAGAGCCTGCCACCTCTCTGTCTGACATACTGTTTGTTCTAAAATGTACGGACACTGTTTGATGAAGATATCTGTATATGCTAAAAATTTACTTGTATGTGCCGTTTAAAAACTGTGTATTTTACTGAATATAAAAGCACAAACAGGCTTAATTAACCTTCGGATATGAATTATGCTACAAAGTTTCTTTTACTGAGTACAACTGCAGAAAAATACTTAGTTAACCCTTGGATGTAAATTGTGCAAAAGAATTGAGCAGCCAAAAACTAGCAGCTTTGTAGCGTGTTACAATGGCGTGTATTTTACGGTACACAGCAAGAGAAAAACTTGTAATTAACCTTCGCTTGTGAATTATGCTACAGGAAAAATGTATTTTTTGGCGGTGAAATAAACGGTTTCTTTTAGTCACCACAGCAGCAGAACAACGCTTAATTAACCCCTGGATGTAAATTGCGCAAAAGAATTGAGCAACCAAAAACTACGAGCTTTGTAGCGTGTTACAATGGCGTGTATTTTACGCTACACAACAAGAGGAAAACTTGTAATTAACCTTCGCTTGTGAATTATGCTACAGGAAAAATTTATTTTTTGGCGGTGAAATAAACGGTTTCTTTTAGTCACCACAGCAGCAGAACAACGCTTAATTAACCCCTGGATGTAAATTGCGCAAAAGAATTGAGCAGCCAAAAATGAAGTGGTATTTGTATTGTAAAAGCGCTGTTTCTTGTAATGAATACAACAGGAACTGGCTTAGTTCCTCCTTGGATATGCAATGTGCTGTGAGCAGATAGCATTAAAATGTATATGCAGCTGCACTGGACGCACACTGGACTTCAGATCCAATACCCCACAAAATCAGAAATAGAACGTTAACAGAAGCAGTCTCTGAGACAAACTGTGACACCCCCCAAAAATCGCTGTATAAAAATGAGTTCTTCAGTAAGAGCTAATACAAGCAGCCGCGGCACCACCTTCCCTGATCAGTACAGTGAGAGCGGTATGAGCTCCCAGCGTCGCGCCCGGACTTATATAGTGCGGTGACGTCGCAGAATCCCGCCGGTCTCTGATTGGCTTCATCTCTGCACATGTCATGCAGGCTATTCCCTTCTTCCTCCCAGAGTGCTTTGTCCCATGTAACGCCATGTGCTCGCAGCCATTTTATCAATCAAAAGCACACTTCGTTCACCCGCAGTACCCCAAAGTTCGACGTCGTTCCGAACCGATGGTTTCCTGCAATTCTAACCGAATTCCACTTCATTAGAATAATTTCGCCCATCTCTAAACCTAAACTATCAAATCCTAATGTAACCCTACAAAAATATGTAAAGTGTCCAATAAAAAATACACAAAAAAAGGAAAAAAAAATATCTAAAAATTTTAAATACCACTAACTAGAGGCAATATACAAGATATTAGCAAATAATGCCTCTAGAAGAGAATCAATGACACCAATGCGTTTCATCACCCTATTCATATTTAAGGATCATCAGGGACTAAATATAGGAGACAGGGAACCACAAAACATATAAGACACTAGAAAATATATAAAAAATTAATGCAGCAATAAAGCTAAAGATATATAGCAATAAATATGGCAATCATACTGATAAGAAGAGGAAAAGCTTACGCCTCTTGACAGATACAGCATGATATCCAATACAAATGAAAGGGTCCATGATAGTCTTCAAAGCGATCTCACAGGATAGATAACTCTACTTCAGACAGGTAGCAACGAGTATTGACCCAACTATCATAATAGTGTTGAGAACTAAATAATAAGAAGAGGAAATTCACCTTCTTTATGTGCAATACTATGAAACAGTTGGTTATAATAAAATATGGAATGTTTATCCCTTTTTAGATACCATCCATACTCTATGCGCTTACATTCATTTATCTCTAAGTCATGATTAATTTCCCTTCATAAACCACTACGCAGGCTTTATTTCCTTTCCATGTGCGTAATTTTACTTTGTGAATGTTAAATAGCTGACACAACATTATAATTAGCTAATTGGCACCTTTAATTAGTGCATGTCTGAGACATAAACTTCCTTCTTGTTTTTCCACACCATTTGTAAAAGTTGACGCAAAAAACAACACATAAAAATAAATAAGAAAATAAGGTCTTTAACATAAACTAAAAGGTTGCGCTGTAAAATAAGCTAAAATAAATGGAAAAAAGTGTAAAACATACAAAAGATGGAAACCTAATAAACCAGGCATAGTAGACAGAAACATTTAGAAAACTAAACAATATTGTTAGATGTTTTATTTTATTTCGTTTCCAATCTTTTTTGGCATGAACATTTATATCCACTAAAATAAGAATTTAAAGAGGTTGTCTCGCTATAAAGAATAGCTTTCAAAATGTAGGGAACACTAAATGAAGACGTTTTCCAAATATATTGCTTTGTTCATCTTTTTTTGTTAAGGAGATACAAGTGATTTTATCACTTCCCTGGCTCTTTCTGTTCCCTCAGTGACCGATCTGTTTACTCCTTTTCCCCTGCTGTTTGTTCTATGTGATAGCAGTGATCGATGTCATCACACAGGTTTTGACAGCTCTGTGCTGGCCCACAGTAAAAAGCTTGTTTTTATCTAATCTTTTAGACAAAAGCTTGTACTTACTGCTGTTTACTTTAGATAAACCTCCTGCTAGCAGTTTCAGAGAGCTTCTAGGCTAATCTAAACTAATTAGCAGAGTGAAAACACAGAGTTGAATGCATGGAGCTCATATGCTAATTACAGACAGTCTGACCAGGAAGTGACAGGATGCATCTATGAAACTCTGACGGCAGACAACCCCTTTAAGCACATTCTTTATCTTGTATTTGAAATACAAAAAATTACTTTAGCATGAATTTCAAATTTTCATGGCTTTACTTATTTAGCTTTACTCAGTATAGAGATATCTGTAATTTTCTTTCCATGTTTCCTTCAGAGAGGAAGTCATGAACCACTCTCAAGATCTTGTGCTGTAATATACACTCACCGGCCACTTTATTAGGTACACCATGCTAGTAACGGGTTGGACCCACTTTTGCCTTCAGAACTGCCTCAATTCTTCGTGGCATAGATTCCACAAGGTGTTGCAACAATGCTCAATTGGTACCAAGGGGGCCAAAGAGTGCCAAGAAAATATTCCCCCACACCATGACACCACCACCACCAGCCTGAACCGTTGATACAAGGCAGGATGGATCCATGCTTTCATGTTGTTGACGCCAAATTCTGACCCTACCATCCGAATGTCGAGCAGAAATTGAGACCATCAACAGGACGTTTTTCAATTTCTTTCCAATTTTTTTGGGAAATTGAAGCATTTATTTCACTAAAAGGAGTTTAAAGGGTGGTCTCTGTCTAAAAAGAACTGCCTTCAAAATTAGCCTAATGAGACTTTTTCAAGATTATTCTGCATCTTGTTTTGTTAAGGATGTGGATATTTATCACTTTGGCTTTTCTATCACTCAGACCAGTTACTCCTTTTCCTCTGGCATCAACATGTCATTTCCTCCACAGGATTGCGCTACTGGATGGATGTTTTTTTTTCAATCTCTTAGAAACAGCTTGTAATGGTGTTTACGTGAAAATCCCAGAGTTCAGCAGTTCTAGCTAATCTAAACTAATTCAGAGAAAACACAGAGTTGAATGCATGCTCTATGCAATTTACAGCAGTCTGTCCAGCATACGGATGCATCTTTGAAACTCTGAGGAGATTGATCTTGATCTTGTATAGAATGCAAATTAATTAGCACTAAATTTCAAATTGATGGCTTTAGTAATTAAGTTTAACAGAAAGATTGTATCTTTCATGTTTCCTAAGAAAGATAAATCAGATCTTGGTGTAATATAGAAGTTCCAGCTAAAGAAGTGTCTTATGCAAAAATCATAATTTAAAACAATTCCTCATTAGTCATGAACCTGAGTCCTTGAGGAGACAGTATCCTAGCTATACACACCCCCTTTACACACCATGCTAATCTGCAGATAGTATAAGTAGGGTAGGGTGGAAGAGAGTAAGGCGCAGCTTCGTGATCAAACTACATAAATGGTTTGTTTGTACTCTGTAAGCATAAAGATATAAAGTACAAGTCTTCATCAGAGCTATTTACATACACAACTTTAGCTGGTGACAGGCATAGAAAATCCTTACAAAGAAAGATGATGCTCCAGCATAAAATACAGCTTCTTTAATGTGTGTAATGTGTGTCACACAGTAATTGCATGGATGTCTGTGATCTCTCTTTTGCGAGCCTTCTCCACTGCCGTGTTTGTCGCGCCAGAACTGATAGACCTTGTGATGAGCCGACTTGTTGACTCCAATATTTTGCCTGGATGTCTCTTGGTTTTGGAATGAGTTGACGGGCTTATTTCATATTCTTCCAAGTGTTATGGCATTCCTATATTGTAGTTTGACAATTTTCTTGGCCAAGAGATCACTACTGAATAGATGGATAATGCGTTTTTTCTTTTCTGGGGAAATCTTTTTCAAGGCTGCTCCTTGATTTACATATGAAATATCCAAGATGATTGTCTATAAAATGATGATATTCTCACATTCAAAGCACCATTAGTAGTGGATAGCACCATTGGACTGGGGTGCCTAGGGCTCACCAAAGAGTTGATTTAAGGGGCCCACTCTGCCTTTCTGCCTCCGCCACCTGTACAGTGTCCCGATTGGTCTCACTTCAACTTATACAGACTGGTGTGGTGACATCATCACACTAACCTGTAATCGCGTTTGGGTTTCTGAGTCTCTCTAATCTAATTGCAGCACGACACTGGGTAATAAACATAAAAGATCTAAAGAAATATGTCCCTCCCTCCACCCAAATGATTCCTTTTATATAAATCACAATATATAATTGTATAAAACTATTAAATAATGGTCATACAGTTACCAAATAATAACGCTACACAAAACCAGCATCCCAAGGCTACAATTACCAATAATTCCACTAAGATCATATACCACCATGTCATGACCAAATATCACCGCCACATTGTGACTAGATAATGCCACCACACCATGTCCACATATTACCATCACATATTGACTGAATAATACCACCACACCATGACCATTTATTACCACTACATACCTACTAAAAAATATCACAACACCATGACCACATATCATCACCGCATAGTGACTGAATAATGCCACCACACCCTGACTATTTATCACCACCACACCATTACGACATATCACCACCATGCCCTTTGTAGCCATATACATTGCCCCTGTAGCCATATACTACCCCCTGTGGCCCTATACATGCCCCCTGTAGATGTACATATGTCCCCTGTAGCCATATATTCTCTCATGTAGCCATATACATGCCCCTGTAGTTGTATGCTGCCCACGGTAGTCCTGTATACAGGCCCCCCCGTAGCCCTGTATACTTCCCCTGTAGCTCTATATACTGCCCCCTGCAACCATATATACTTCTCTGTTGCCCTGTATAATGTCACTGTAGCCCTGTATACTGCCCCTGTAGCCATATATATGTCCCCTGTAGGCCTGTATACGGTCCCTGTAGCCCTGTATACTGTCCCTGTAGCCATATTTATGCCCTCCTCCTCACGTAGCCCTGTCTACTGTTCCCTATTCATTAAAAATAACAAAAACACACATTTATTCACCTCTCCTCTTTTTTTTCCTTCTGAACAGCTTGCATCAGGACCTTGCATCCAGTGTGGGGGCATGACATGAACCTGTACATCATGTTGTCTGTACTACTTACTACCATGCAGTGTTAGCCTCGGGGCTCACCAGAAGACGATTGACATCCCATTGGGCTCCGAACTCTGCAGCAGTGGGCCCCAAGGCTAATGCTGCATGGTAGTAAGCAGCACAGGCGGTGTGATGTACTGATCACACTGCCTGTGCTGCTGGGTGTGTATGTGTCGGACTTGAGGCCCACCGGAGGATCTTCCAGTCCTCCGGTGGGCCAGTCCGACACTGTTGGATGGTGAGATATGGAAGCTGAAAGCCAAAAGTTCAAAACATTGTTACTCTTTTGCTTCACACTGTACATGACAGGGCTAGATTTGGGCTGGGTTACAGTTCTAAGTATCCCTATGTTCCCCTAGCAAACATTACGGGCCTTTTTAAAAAAAATTTTGTTTAACCATTGACCTGTCCCTTTGGCTTGTAACAACATAACTATATATGTTTGTGTGTGTTCAATACATTTTTGGAGTTTATATGAAGCAGTGAACTTATGAAAATTATGAAAACTATATTATTATAGCCCCCACTTTACAGCTATAAATTTATTACATCTAGAAAGAGCTTTTCTGTTCTTTGGAAAACATACATTTCTTCTCTCCCCGAAAAGCGATCAAATATCATTAAATTTAGCTCATCATTAGGAAATTGCCACTTATATGTTTTTAAAATTGGGGAACAGGAAGTACTCACTGGGGGCTAAATCCAGACTATATGGTGAATAGTTAAGTTCCATTAACCCACCATCTCATGCAGCATCCCTAGTAACCTGCACTCTTTGTTCAGGAACATTGTCATGCAGTAGCAGTACTCCTGTAGCCTATTTCCTAGCCTTTTTTCTTTAATGGCATTTTGAAATTGATTTAAGCAGCAGCATACAATGTCCTGCTGATCATAATGATCACCCGAGTTTCATCTCCAGTCACAGTTCATTCAATAATAATTGAAGAAACAGCACCACACGGGCGTGAAAACTTACAACAAGTCACTCAAACTCGTTTCTAAGAGGTACTGAGCATTCGATGTAGGCATCTTGCATTGATCTTTGACAAATTAAGTTTATCATGAAGGATGTGGTGTATTGTTCTAATAGATAAGTCACTTTTACTAATATTCACACTCAAATTAGTTTTCTATTAGACTTTTTTCAATAATTTCATCAACTGATCCTCCACTGCAGCCTCCAGGTCTTCCAGGTCATCGTCATTGCTCTACCTGTCTCTCTCGAATTCCCTAGACCACTTTTCAACCATGGTTCATGAAGAGCAGCTTCTTTATAAACAACATCCTAAAAGACAAACATGGTCAGCATCTCCAAAATATGTGAGATATAGGGTACCGATGGGCCCTACCATGGCTAAAATACAAATCCACAGATACAGAAGCAAACCAGCAGATCTCTGCTGATGCCAGTATACAGGTAAGCACTAAGGGCGGCATGCATGAAATTTGGCATGTTAATGCCAAATTTCATGCGCATAATAAAAGCCTAAAATGGGCCTGATTTTTGAACCCGCTCTACAGCGGGTCATAAATCGGGTTCATTCTAGCGCTAACACGACATTTCTGGCTCAAGTATAACACTTTGAAAGTGCTCTACCTATTCCAGCAGTAATGCGCCTAGAATTGCAGTAGCAAAGTTATAAATCTATAGCTTCATATGGTTCTAGTGCACCCCGTCTCCCGCACGCCCATGAAATCAGGTGCATTACAAAGTACCGCAGGCGCTATATTGTGAGCCTGATAATGACGTGTGGGGCTTTTAAACATGTAGCGAACGGGACTGCGTCTGATATTGGGCTGAAAAGACGCCAGATATCTGGTGCAGCCCCATTCATACATGCCGACCTAAATATATGAATTTGAAATAAATGAAAGTATGAGCCTTTTAGTGCAAATTTTGATCAATCTGAGAGGGCCCATACACCAATGGCAAGGTTGCTTTTAGCTAGAACAGAGAATAACTAGGACCCTCAGGCCTTGAAAACTATGGAGGCCTGGAAAGGTAGTGAGTGGGGAAGGTTTGTATAGAGTAGGTCCCCGATTAAACTAAAGCTATTTTGCCTTTAATAATAATCTTTATTTATATAGCGCCAACATATTTCGCAGAACTTTACAATTTAGAGGGTATAAGCACAGACAAAACCAAACGTTACATTATAAAAAGCTACTTACAAATAAGACACAAGGTGTGAGGCCCCTGTTCTCAAGAGCTTACAATCTATTATTGTAGATAGACCCTCACAAAGTGATCAAAATGTGTACAAAGAGCCTCAGACTTTCAAACACACTAGATGCAGCAGTGACTTAATTTGTATTGTTGAGTGCTGCTTTGTTTTTGCATATATATAATATATTATATATATATATTATTAATTGATCAAATGTGTTAAAACACCTTAGTGTTCATATATAATAGATCATACTATTTATTGTATATTATTATATATATATATATATATATTATATATTATTTATCTATTGTAAGACATTGAGATATATATATATATATATAATATATATATATATATATATATATATATATACGTTGTGTGTAACACACGTTGTTGTGTGTGTTATATATAATATATATATATATATATATATATATTATATATATATATATATATATATTATATTTATTTATCTATTGTAAGACTCCAGCCGTCATCTTGGACAGTCTCGCGGGTCACGCTTGGCTTTTGGGATGACTGCTTTTGGTAAGCAGGATGGCACAAATGTCACTCCGACTCCGGGGAAGTCGTTTTTTAACTGGCCTCAGCCAGCTTTATTGAAGCACAGGTTACATGAGATAACATAAAACAAATGAAAATCTTAGGCCATCTAGCCACTAACTCAACACGGTTAGAGATCCCTCTCTACAGGTGGTCTAGACCTAATGTCCAGCACTCCCAATATAGTATGATACAGGTTTCTTTCAAGCCTCTGGGGCCAGAGCCTCATCTCACTGGCTATCCTATTGCTCTAAAGCTGCAGGCAGCAACCACACCCCCTAATTATCTGGAGCAGCAGGCTTATATAGGGACTTACCAAAAACCTGCCCTGGAACATGGGGAGTAGACACCCACCCAACACGTTGTACAATCCCGAAGAGAGCCGACCCAGAAATAACTATAGACGGCAGCCAAACTCTTACTGTGGCTGACATAATATAAGGATGGCTCCTACCCCACCAAGGTCAGGTACCCTTGGTGTGTTTCATGTAGATCTCCTCTATAGCTCCACTCAGATAGACAGCTAGATAGATATTAGATAGATAGATAGATAGATAGATAGATAGATAGATAGATAGCTATGAGATGGATAGATAGGTAGTTTGATTGGGGAGAGAGAGATTAGATAGATAGGTTAGAAAATAGATAGATAGATAGATAGATAGATAGATAGATATGAGATAGATAGATAGATAGATAGATAGATATGAGATAGATAGGTATATATCTCAAAATACTCAAAGTAACCACAATCTTTATTGCTATAGTCCTTTTTTAAGACACAAGAAAGAACGGTTGCAAGACGTACGTAATCAAATAGAATAGTAATCAAATTTTCTTGAACTCTTGTGTCTATGCCTTTTTCAATAGGTGTTTTCTTGTACAATAAATTAAATGCATTTTTCAGTAGATTGGAAAAATACATATTTACATATCTTATAAGAATAAATCAATGTAACAAATAGAAAAATAGTCAAATCAATGTTTAAAGCCCAATTTAAATTCACAAATCAACTCATTAAATACTATTTCATTTCTAGTGCTGGGCTTCAAATTTGGCAAAATGTTTCACCTATTAACAAACTTATTAATCAAAAATGCCAAATCAAGGCTTCAGAAAAACATTGATGTCAAAAATTATACCTTGATTTTTGTTTCATTGCTCATAATATATTAATATTTTTGCAATTATAAGAATTTTTGGGACTTGGACGAAATTATTTACTTTTTTAAATTTGTTTGGTATTTTACTTTTAAATTTTTTATTCCTTATTTTAATTACCTTCCTATTCTGCATAATTAAACAAAAGAAGATCAGACGTTTTGAGTTATCCGAGTCCAGAAATGTTCCGATGTGCCTGTCTTGAGTTTCTATGTAGAATTCATTCTTTTCGATGAAGTCAGGGGTTTTAAGTAATCATATGCAAATTAGTACTTAGGGTGCTTACATTTTTTGATTCAGCTTGCACATGCATTGAGGTAATTGTAGCATTAAATCTCTGCTCCAAGGGTTTTTATTCATACGTCAATTATGCTTTAGCTGTGTATTTGTCATGTTATGAATTGGCCTGCGCTACTGCAGAAAAATGGAAAAGGAAAGACAGGTTATATTCACTGAATCTCATTCTTTACTTGTAAGCAGTTACATTTATAAATGTGTAGGTGGAATGTCAGCTTCTAGACCAAGAATTTAGTAAAGGTGTGGAACTTTTCAGACTATGAAACTATTTGCACTTCAGTGAATTGGAACATATGGACTACCCCTTTAACCCCTGGAATTTATGATAATCTACATTGTATATCCAAAATTAATCACACTACACAATGCACCCCTGAAATTAATTACTAACTAAATTAAATTAAAAACTCGGCAATTTGATTAGAACAGAGAGCATGAATTGATGACAAGAGGGTCAGAGAGCTCACTAATTATATTTAAAGGGTGTAACGTTTCAAGGCTTTATTTGGGTAAAAATGGTACAAGAAGTACAGATAGACACTTGAAACGTAGAAGGGAAGGTGGATCCTTGGGGCCATGGAGGCAGGCTCCACCTACCGCGGCCAGGGAAGAAAGGCCTAGGGTCACCGATCCAGAGGCTGTAGACGATAGGAAAAGGCCAGGACCACTGTGGGATGAGAGACAACCGCGGACACAGGTCACCAAACAGGAAGGACAGTTCAGGAACACGGAAACCTTCCAAGCGGCACGGCTCGGGAACACTGGGACCCTCCAGGCGGCACGGCTCGGGAACACTGGGACCCTCCAGGCGGCACGGCTCAGGAACACTGGGACCCTCCAGGCGGCACGGCTCAGGAATACTGGGACCCTCCAGGGGCAGGGTCGGAACACTGGGACCCCCCAGCGGACGGGTCAGAACACTGGGACCCTCCAGGCGGCACGGCTCAGGAAACACTGGGACCCCCACGGCACGGCTCAGAAACGGGACCCTCCAGGCGGGACGGTCAGGAACACTGGGACCCTCCAGACGGCACGGCTCAGGAACACTGGACCCTCCTTGGTGGCACGGCTCAGGAACACTGGGACCCTCCAGGAGACAAGGCTCAGGAACACTGGGACCCTCCAGGCGGCACGGCTCAGGAACACTGGGACCCTCCAAGCGGCACGGCTCAGGAACACTGGGACCCTCCAGGCACCACGGCTGAGGCAAACAGGGACCATGCAGAAGGCATGGCTGAGGCACACAGGAACAAATGCAGGAACTCCCAGAAACACAGCAAGGACAGGATGCAAGCGGCTTGAGGCAGGGAAGTGGGTCTTGGCCCTGCAACCCCCAATACTCAGGCCCAGACTGTTGGTAGGAGGTGTCTTTTATAGGAGTCAGCAGATGAGGAGGTGCTGCACTGCCCCGCCCCCGTTGGAGGTGTTAACTGTTGCAGCACTGAACAGAATTAGCAAATTCCAACCGCCAGGATCAAACACACAGTTGCATGCAGGCAGGAGGCAGAGGAATTTGCAGATCGTGACAAAGGGGTTTTGCCAAGAAGTGATTTCCTCACCTAACAGTCCGATACTCCCTTCTTGAGCCTTGAAAAAAGGGGTGTTGTGTTTCTGTGTTTATGAAAACAAGTACCTCCTCTGTGATGTCATCGCACCAGCTCCCATGCACGCTCCCGAGGCTGATATTCAGTCTCTGTAGTTAAGCAAACATGTTTGGCTAAACCACAGAGGATAACTGTATTATACACAAGCTATACAGGTTTTGTTTTCTCCCTCTTATCTGCTCAGGAGTAAAGATAAGCTCTGAGCAGGCAGTGACTACAGACAGGGGGGAGGGAGGAGGGTGAGCAGGGAACATCTGCATGTTTACTCAGATAATTACAGTAAAACCAGCAGTAACACTGCTTTATTCTCCTCCTCCCTTCAAAGCTCATCTTGTGCCTTCCATCAGATAAGAAGTGCAAACAATGCAAGTAAACAGTCAGGAAACTAAGGGCATCTAAGTTAGGCTGTAGCTCTCAGAGGCTTCACTTTTTTTAAACACATATATTTAGAAAAATTATTAAATACCCATTTTGGAGGATCCCATGTTAACATTAGATTGTTGCAAAACCCCTTTAACAAGATTAGCTTTTATTAAGAGGGGTTTTACCACAATGTAATGTTGATGTGGGATCCTCCAAAATGGGTATTTCATCACTTTTCTAAATATATGTGATTAAAAGAAGTGAAGCCTCTGAGAGCTACAGCCTAACTTAGATGCCCTTAGTTTACTGACTGTTTACATAAGACACGACCAGGACACTGACAAGAGCTGATCTGGCCCTGCTTGCATGTTTGCACTTTTTATCTGATGACAAGAAACAGGAAGGTACTGTGGAGAAAGATCCTGTATCTTTTGTATAGAGAATCCCCCTCCCTTTCCGCCCTGCAGCCCGTTAATGACACTGCATGCTTTGTTTATCTTTTCTCCTGAGCAGATAAGGGGTAAGGAACTCACTTCTTAGCAAAACCCAATAATAAGCAATTTTTTTCACTCCTCAAGGTACTTGTAGCTCTGTTTACTGAAGATTACATTTCCTGCACTGATCTTTGTAATATCTCAGCTAATTACAGAGAACTTAAATATGTTAATCCATGCTATAGAACCACCCACAGCCTGGTGAGACCAGATTGAAAGAATAACTGGCTGTGACTGAAACTGCATGGTGAGAAAACCCCTTTAAGTAATACTGAACCTGAAAATACCTTACAGTGCTCGAAAAGCTACTTACATATCCCCATTCCTGAACAGAGTGGGATTTTAGGTCTCAACTTTTATTTTGAAGACCTCATCTGTGCTTCTAGATAGGGATGAGCGATATTATCGACAAAAGTTGAAATCCGCACGATTATTACGGTTATCAGATTTTCGCGATGATGCGATAATTTTCCTGAAAATCTTCACGATAATCGATAATCGTTAAAACACCATATTTAAGAAATATAATGTAGCAAATAGTTCTATTGCTCTCCGTGCGTCTCAGTTTGGCGCAAATAGCACACTTGTACGATAATTTGGTGAAAAATATCAATTGCTAGTCCTACTTGGCAGTTGTAAATCATTTTGCTGGTTTAGGAGACTGTAAAAGACAACAATTGTACACGGTTTCATGAAAAAAATGTATTCCATTTACTCATTTCTTCATGAAAATTTTAAGTACTGTCAATGGTTTTGGGGTTATGGTGCTGTGAAAATCAGCTATAATCCAGGACCTTTGGTACAGAAATGTGATTTCTAACTAGCATTTCTTCCTCACAATTTTTAACAGTGGCGGAGACGTCATTTTTATAATTTTTGGGGTCACAGTGCTGTCCAAAACCCGCTATTTCCCCAAGGGCTTATTGTAAAAAATGTGATTTCTAACGCATTTGTTCTTCACATTTTTCAACGTCGCCGAAAGGTTGTTTCGAATTTTTAAAAAAAAAAACCCCAAAAAAAAAAAAAAAAAAAAAAAAAACCCAAAAAAAAAAAAAAACCCACAAAACAAAAAACCCCCCCCCAAAAAAAAAAAAAAAAAAAAAAAAAAAAAAAAAAAAAAAAAAACACAAAAAAAAAAAAAAAAACCCCCAAAAAAAAACCCCCAAAAAAAAAAAAAAAAAAAAAAACCACAAAAAAAAAAAAACACAAACCAAAAAAAAAAAAAAAAAAAAAAAAAAAAAAAAACAAAAAAACCCCAAAAAAAAAAAACCCAAAAAAAAAAACCCAAAAAAAACCAAAAAAAAAAAAAAACCCAAAAAAAACCCCCCCCCCAAAAAAAACCCCAAAAAAAAAAAAAAAAAAAAAAAACCCCCCCCCCCCCCCCCCCCCCCCCCCCCCGGCCCCCCCCGGCGCCCCCCAAAAAAAAAAAAAAAAACCCCCCCCCCCCCCCCCCCCAAAAAAAAAACCCCCCCCCCCCCCCCCCCCCAAAAAAAAAACCCCAAAAAAAAACCCCCCAAACCCCCCCCCCCCCCCCCCCCCACAAAAAACCCCCCCCCCCCCCCCCCCCCCCCCCCAAACCCACCCCCCCCCCCCCCCCCCCCCCCCCCCCCCCCCCCCCCCCAAAAAAATACCCCCCCCCCCCCAAAAAAAAAAAAAACCCACCCCCCCAAAAAAAAAAAAAACCCCCCCCCCCCCCCCAAAAAAAAAAACCCCCCAAAAAAACCAAAAAAAAAAAAAAAAAAAAACCCCCCCCCCCCCCCCCCCCCCCCCCCAAAAAAAATTTTTTTTTTAAAAAAACCCTTTTTAAAAAAAAAAAATTAAAAAAATTTTGGGGGGTTTTTTTTTTTAAAAAAAAGGGGGTTTTGGGGTCCCCCCAAAAATTTTTGGGTAAAACCCCCCCAAAAAAAAAATTTTTTCCCCCCGGGGGGAAAAAAATTAAAAAAAGGGCCAAAAAAAAATTTGGGGGGAAAAATTTTAAAGGTTTCCAAAAAAAAATTTTTTGGCCCCCCAAAAAAAAACCCTTTGGAAAAAATTTTCCCAAATTTTTCCCTTTTTCCCCCAAAAAAAAACCCCGGGTTTTAAAAAAATTTAAAACCCCCCCCGGGGTTTTTTTTGGGTTTTTTTTGGGGGTTTTTTTTCCCCCCGGGGGGCCCCCCCCCCGGGGGGGGTTTTTCCCCTTTTTAAATTTTTAACCCCCAAAACCCCGGGCCCCCCCCCCCCCGGGTTTTTAAATTTTTTTTTTTTTTTTTCCCTTTTTCCCCCGGGGCCCCCCGGTTTAAAAAACCTCCCCCCCCCCCAAAAACCCCCCGGGGGAAAACCCCCTTTCCCCCCCCCCCCCCTTTTTTAAAATTTTTTTGGGTTTTTAAAAAAACCCAATTTTTTTAAAAAATTTTTGACCCCTCCCCCCGGGGTTTTAAAACCCCCCCCCCCAAAAAAAAAAAAATTTTTCCCCCCCAAAAAAAAAAAAAAAAAATTTTTTTGGGGGTTTTTTTAAAAAAGGTTTTTTGGGGAAATTTTTTTTAAAGGGGCCCCAAAGGGCCCCCCCCCCAAAAAAAGGGGGGCCCCAAAAGGGGGGGCCCCGGGGGAAAAAAAAAAAAAAAAAACCCCGGGGAAAAAAAAAAGGGGGGGGGGGGGCCCCCCTTTTTCCTTTTTTTTTTTTGCCCCCCGGGTTTTTTAAAAACCCCCCCCAAAAAAAAATTTTCCCTTTTTTTTTCCCCCCTTTTTTTTAAAAAAAAATTAAAAACCCCCCAAAAAAAAAGGGGAATTTTTTTTTTTTTTGGGCCCTTTTTTTTTTTTAAAAAACCCCCCCTTTTTTTAAAAATTGGGGCCCCCCCAAAAAAAAAAATTTTTTGGGTTTTTTTTTTTTTTTTTTTTTAAAAAACCCCAAAAAAAAAAAAAAAATTTAAATTGAAAAGGGGCTCCACCAAAACCCCTCTAAGTCCGGCCCTCCCAGCTGAACCCCCACCCCACTTCACTGCCCCCACCCTCCTGATGATAATTTTTGATGAGTAGTTTTTTTTAAAATAGTCGATTTCTTGTTGCGAATGTTTATTCTGAGGGTCCATAAGGGCACTTTTGCTGGTTTTTGAGTCAGGCTACTTTAAAATGGATGCCAGGGGTGGCAATAGGGCCGTATTCCTGTCAGAGGCCAGAATCAAAAAGGTGCCCGGTGATCTGCTAAAAATAGGAAGTAGTAATGGGTGGGCACCCCCTTTGATTTAACTGCTGTGGTCATGAAACGGTTAATAGATGACTGACGGCAACCCTGGCTCTCACCGCACCCACTATAACTAGGGCCCTGCCAGCTGAAACTCTGCGTTCCTCATTGGGATGTTCTTACTGTCACCACAAATATGACAAGTTGTTGGTCCCTGGTGCTAAAAGTGCTAGGGGTCTCCTGCCAGGTGCCATGTGCCATTTCCAATGCCGGTGTCTTGTTTTATATCAAAGGGGCCCCGCTGTACCTGCTGTGGCTACACTGTCCTCATGTTTTCAGTGAGCCATTGAAAGGAATGAATTATTTTAGCCTGTGATTTTTTTTTCTATGACTCTTTTATGAAGTAGTTACATAGTTAGCACAGCTAAAAAAAAAACAAAAAAAAAACATGGATGACATGTATGTATTTTGGCTGCCGGACGCCATTTTCTTGCGTGCATTAGTAGCGTAGAATTTGTGAACCCGTTCTACTGTGGGTCATAGATTAGGCACTTTCTAGCTCCAAAATGTCAATTCAGGCTCAGGTAAACCACTTTTAACTTGTCTACCTGCTCTAGCAGTAATGCGCACAGTTTTGCCGTCCTCCTATCATAAATGTGTAGAATCATACAGTTGTAGTGAGACACGCCTCAAGAAAGTCCCCGATCTCAGGCTCATTATAAAGTGCCACGGGTGTCCGATAATGCACCAAATATTGGAGTGCGTCTGATTATAAATCTAGAGAACAAGGCTGCACCAGTATTTGGGTTGAAAGGATGCCAGACAACTGTTGCAGCCCTATACATACATGTCCCCCATATTTCCATCAAGTGCAACTAATACTGGGGAGAAGAGGTGGATGAAGAGAGGAGTGTAGGCTTTTTTAAAACTTTGGGCCATATGTATGAAAACTGTCTAGGTCTAAAACTCACCTTGTTGCCCATAGCAACCAATCGGAGAGCCCCTCATTATTCCAGAGCACTATCTGAAATGAAAGGGGTGCTCTGATTGGTTGCTATGAGCAACAGAGTGAGTTTTAGACCTAGACAGTTTTCATACATGTGGCCCTTTGTTTCTACCTATTGATCCAGATATAGGAAACACATAAGTTACGAACTAATCTGCTGTAAAAGGACCATTTTTCTCTTCAACCTAAAAGGCAATCAGACTGGATCAAAACTTTAAGAAGAACTTTATCGATTTATGAAAGTGTTGGTATTATTTTTTGTAAGTAGTTATCTAAGTCTTTCTTGAAGCCATCACCTGTTCCACCTGACGCAGCTATTCCACATATTCATAGTTCTGAAATGCGGTTTGTCACCTCTGGAGATTTTTTTCGACAAACTGAGGGTATGCTCCCTTTTTTTTTGTGTGGTGGGGAGTAAGAGGGATGGGGGATAGGGTTTTACATATAAATGTTTTTTGTAGGGGTCATTTGACAAATTCCCTTAGATGTCTTTTCTTAAGACTAAATAAGTTTAAGGGGGTTTTCTCACTTCATGGTTTTGCAGGCTTCTCAGCAGTTTTTCCAGCCTCAGATTATGAAATACATAAAAGAGCAGTGGATTTCTCCTCACAGTAGCGCGTATCTTCTGTCTCTGAAGAGCGGTGATATCATCATGCCCCTGCACTGTTCATGTTCACTCCAAATTCCTCACATGCAACATCCTGTATGAGCAGTGGGAGGGAGTGGATCTCAGTTGTTATATTCACCAACCTATCAGGCAATCATTGTAAGTTGCATTCAGCAAACACCTTAACTTGCAGGCCTTTAGCAGCTGTAAGGCAATCCCCACCCCTAACTGATTTCCAATATATACAATTTTAGCTGCAGTATCAGATCCAACAGACTTCTCCAAACATTTCTTAAGCCATGAAGTACTCTACTATTTTAAATGCATAAAAATAAACAACACATAGTAAATAGAACATCTGCAAAGTCTTACTGTTAGTACAGTTTAAAGTTGGTCATGTCATAAGTAGAGATGGGCAAATTTCTCAAAAATTCAATTCAGTGACATCGTCAAATTTTCTTACAAAATTCGTTTTGGTCCGAATTGCTTTGGGACGAATCGCGTTAAAAAACAGCTATTTCCAGGCTGCACAGAGCCTGCAGGGTGCTGTAGAACGTTGTGCCATGCTTCAATATGCAGAGGGAGCTTGGTTTAGTCTTCATACAATATTGTATTTTAGTATGACATACACATGACTGCCGCCGCTCTTAGAATCGCTTCACTATAAAATTCCCTGGGCACTCAAGAGGGCAAAACTGACCAAAAAACTGAAGCGGGAATGTAGTCTGATAAAGTCATGGCAGCGAAAGCTGGAAGAAAACAAGCTGAGGGCTCAAGTGGTAACATCAGTGACAGAGTGTGGAGGTGACGGCGGCAGCCACAGCAGCATGAGGTCAGAGAGTGGCACAATGAAATTCTGGAGGTGGCAAAAACAGGAGTAGGCCACAGAGTGGCACAATGACACAGTGTTTAGGTCACGGCAGCAGCCACAGCAGCAGCATGAGGTCAGACAGTGGCACAATGACAGAGTGTGTAGGTCACCGCAGCAGCAACAGCATGAGGTCAGAGAGTGGCACAATGACAGAGAGTGTGGAGGTGGGTAGCAATACCAGTCCCTAGTAAAGATGGTGGTAGGCAGATGGAGAAACTGTCAGCAGATGTGTGGCATCAGGTGGGTGGCGGCATCAGAATAGTGGCTAAGGCAGGTAGTTTGAACCCAGACTCATTTCTGAAAGTTTTGGTGAGGCGTCATGGCTGATGTAATCTGACGCCCAAGGCATTGGTGTGTGGAAATCCTGGCCGATCCACGCCAGATTCATCTTGACAAAGGTCACTCGTTCCACATTTCCCGTGGACAAGCAGGTTCTCCTTGGGGTAACGATGGCCCCCGCTGCACTAAACACCCGCTCTGATGCCACACTACAGGCCGGGCAGGACAGCTTCTCCACTGCAAACTCGGCAAGTTGCGACCACACATCCAGTTTGGCTGCCCAGTAGTCCAACGGATCTTCTAACTGGGGTGGCAGAGTGCTGTCCAAGTAGGCCACCACCTGTTGATTCAGGGTCTGCTCCAGGTCCTGCTGCTGCTGCTGCTGGCGACTGCCCTCCTCACTAGGCGGGTGAAGGAAGCTGCTCATCAGTGACTCCAGACTTAGATTGCTGCTGATAGAGCTGGTACTGCTCCTACCCCCCCCCTTTCCCACAGCAGCCGCGGCAGTAGTACGTGAGTGCTGAGAAACCCCCCGGTCAGACCTGTCAGAGAAAGGACGATGCCGCACATAGGCAGCAGCCAACTGACTACGAAGGATTTCTCTATAGTATTTGAGTTTGTCCTCCCTCTCAGCAGCTGGGAAAAAGGCTCCCATTTTGGACCAGTAGGGAGGGTCCAATAGGGTGGATAGCCAGAAGTCCATCCTCTGCAGGATGGTGACTATTCGGCTGTCACTAGCCAGGCAAATCAGCATGATGTGGGCCATCTGCACAAGTGACTCCGAGGGGCTCCCTGACTCCATCTCCACTGTATACTGCCACAGTGCTTGCGGGTCATCTGCCTCGTCTTCCTCATCTCGATCTACCTCCTCCAGCTGCTTCTGCTCCTCCTCTCTTGTCACTTGGGTAGAAAATTCACTAATTTCACCAGACAATGCTTCTGCTCCAATGTCCTCCTCCTCCTCCATTTCAGTCCCCACCGGACTCATGTGGCCGCGAGATGAGTAGCCACGTCTCCAGTCCCCTGCCCAGACAGATTTTCAGCATCTGTTCCAGGACATGAAGCAGTGGAATGACATTTTTCATCCCGTAGTCCTGCGACTGACAAATAATGTTGCCTCCTCGAATGACCTCACAAACGGCAGGTGTCACGCATGAGCTGCCCACTGGCTGACATCAAAGTTACACAGGGGAGTACTCCTGCCGCCTGGATCATCAAAAATCGTTAATGCCTTTCTCTGTTCATACAGTCGGTCCAACATTTTACAGACAAATTCCCAACGGTGGAAACATCGCATATCAAGTGTGTTGGGAGGGGCCGTTCTGCCTCGGGCAACTCGAGGAGGGTGTTCCGGTTTTTGTAGGAATGGATGAAGTTCATGCACATTTTTCCTGGCCATTTTTAGAATCTTCTGAAGATGGGTGGAAGACTTCAGCAACCTTTTCACAACCAGAATTGAACACATGCGCCATGCAGGGCGCATGGACCATCCCTCCTCGGTGCAAGCGCGGAAACCATGTTCCCTCCCCATTGTCCGTCACCATGGTTCCGATTTGCAGTTGGCGCGGAGAAAGCCACACATCGATTTCTTGCTGCATTACGCGGAGTAGTTCCTTCCCTGTGTGACTTCATTCGCTGAGGCAAGCCAGGTGTAGAACTGCGTGAAAACCGCTAGGGCCCTACACATGTGGTTATTTGAGCATACTTTTGAGGCTGAGATGGGTGGTGGTGGGGAGGAGGGAGGTGGACATTGGCACGGGAGCCGCAGTTTGACAACGTGGAAGGAGAAAGCGGCGTCTCCTGTCCAAGTTTTGGTGTGCCTGGGCAGGAAGCACATTCACCCAGGGGGCCCGAAAAGGACATGTACTGGGCCCTGACCGTATTACAGTTCCAACGTCCGCGCGGGCCGTGCACCTTGAACAAACCGATAAGCTCAAGGACTGGCCCACCATCTGTTTCTAACATATTTATAAGTGCTGGTACTGCCCTTTTTTGGAAAAGAAATTACGGCTTGGAACTCTCCATCTCGGCTCGGCACAACCCATTATCCTGAACAGTGCAGAGTCCACCATTTGGAAAAAGGGAGGGACTGCAGTACCAACAACTTGGACAGGCACGGTCAGCTTCTGCACCTTAGGATGGTTGGACGCATACTGTTGTCTCTTTGCAATCGCCCTCGCTGAACGACAGCTGGCGCCATGAGTAGCGAGGAGCAGTAGCATCTGGACCGGGAAGATGATGGCAAAGAGAAACGCTCCCTTCTGCAGAGGTGGTGGACCCTTGACTGCTGCAATGGCATGCGTGCCACTGGCGCTGCTGTTTGCGGCGGCAGGATGGACCATCACATCTGAGCCACGTTTTTCCCAGGCCACCGGAAGGTGATGCTGCATGTGTTGACGCAGGGCCATGGTGCCAACGTTAGCTCCCTGGCCATGCTTCACTTTCTTCCCACAGATTCTGTGGGCTCCTCCGGTGTCTTAGCAAAGAACTGCCACACCGCCGAGTAGCTGATTTTACTGCCAACCTCGCACTGATGACTACTCCCGGCCGCTGCGTCGCTGGGCGCCTGTGCCGCACTTCTGGACCTGCGAAGCGGTTTTCCCAAACCCCCGTGGCCGCTTGGCTCCCGACCTCACACTGCTGCTACCCTGCTGACTCACGGCCACACAACCCACTTGCTGGCTGCGCTGCTGCCTGACGAGCAAGCTGACGCCCTCTTCTTCTGACGTTGATGAAGCCCTTGCTTCACCTGGCTCCCAAGTGCGGTCGGCTACATCATCATCGATTGGTGTTTCATCGTCACTGCTGTCCTCATTACCTGTCTTGGAATGCAGAGGCTGACCCCTCACAACATGACCTCCCATGCCAATCTCCACATGTATACTTTGCCGCCTACTGCAAGAAGAAGGGGATATGGGCCCCATTTCTTCACTGCCAAGTAGCTGCTGACTGCCCTCCTCAAATTGTTCATTCTCGCTATATAGTGGCACTGAGCCCAGACCACATAGTAGATCCCCTGGCTAGGGAACCGATGGGACAGAGGTGGGTAGGACAGGGGAGGGCCGCTGACCCCTCCCGGGCCATGCCAACTAAGGGTGTGTCTGACTTCCCACTGACTCTTGGCTGTGGTTGTCAGAATGTCACTGGGAGGAAAGGGGATGACCTAGTCCACCAATCAAGAACCATTGGTTGCTGAACAACACACGCCGCTAGATGACAGCGGCATTTGTGGCCTCACCGAGTGACCCCTGCTGCGACGTCCCCTTGCTGTGCTGCGGGCCTGGCCTGCTCCAGAATGTTTGTGCCACTGTTACTCGCAGGTGAAGAGCCTGCCACCCTCTGTCTGACACACTGTTTGTTCTAAAATGTACAGACAAATGTTGGGTGAAGATACAGTATCTGTAATGATAAAATACACACCCTGTATTTGACTCCAAATGAACCCACTAAGAAGCTTGGGTAACCCTTGGGTATAAATTTGCGCTCCACAAAATGGGCAGGAAAAATTTTTCTTGTATGTGCCGTTTAAAAACTCTGTGTATTTTACTGAATATAAAAGCACAAAAAAGGCTTAAATTAACCTTCGGCTATGAATTATGCTACAAGCAAAATTTCTTTTTTGGCAGTAAAAAAGAACGTTTCTTTTACTAAGTACAACTGCAGAAAAATACTTAGTTAACCCTTGGATGTAAATTGAGCAAAAGAAATATGCTGCCAATAATTACCAGCTTTGTAGCGTGTTAAAACGGCGTTTATTTTACGGAACACAACAACAGAAAAACTTGTAATTAACGTTCAGTTATGAATTATGCTACAGGCAAAATTTCTTTTTTGGCGGTGAAAAGAAACATTTCTTTTAGTGACCACAACAGCAGAACAACGCTTAATTAACCCCTGGATCTAAATTGCGCAAAATAATTGAGCAACCAAAAATTAAGTGGTAATTTGGATTGTAAAAACGCTGTTTCTTTAACTGAATACAACAGGAACAGTCTTAGATAACTCTTGGATATTCAATGTGCTCAAGAACTGAGCAGATAGCATTAAAATGTATATGCAGCTGCATTGGACGCACACTGGACTTCAGTTCCAATACCCCACAAAATCAGAGACAAGCTGTGACACCCCCCAAATATTGCTGTATAAAAGTGAGTTCTTTAGTGTGAGATATCATAAGCAGCCGCGGCGGCAGCAGGAGCAGCTTCCCTATACAGTACAGTGAGAGGAGTGTGAGGAGCAAGCATGGCGCCCTGACTTATATAGTGCGGTGACATCACAGAATCCCGCCGGTCTCTGATTGGTTTCATCTCTGCACATGTCATGCAGGCTATGCCTTTCTTCCTCCCAGACATCTTTGCCCCATGTAACGCCATGTGCTTGCAGCCATTTTATCAATCAAAAACACGCTTCGTTCCCGCAAATCACCCCAAACTTCGACTTCGTTCAGAATCTAAGTTTTCCTGAAATTCTAAGCGAATTCCACTTCGTTAGAATCAATTCGCCCATCTCTAGTCATAAGAATCCTGTTGCAAACCTGTATAAGTCCATATCTTTAGAATAAGGTACGAGCCACAGACCTCTCACATCTTGTTAAGACATGCTGCGTAGAACTTTTTGGGGTCTGCCACATTCCGGGGTCTGCCCCCTTTCTCAAGCTTCTCAAGTTGAACAGTTGCGATGTGAGAGGTTACACGAACATATGTCTTCTCACAGCCTACTATTACTACTATTACTATCACTCCTATTACTTCTTAGTAGCAAGAAATGAAGTACAAAGAACATTGCCAAAAGTGACTTATGGAGCAGGTGCAACAATGCAAATTCACATGATTCTGACCAGGACAGAGACAAACATGATGATGCAGCGCCAGCAAACAATGGCGTCATAAGTTCGGGAACCTGACCTTCCTATTCACAATGTATGCTATGGACACAGAAAGTCCCTTTAATTTGTTCGACCTTGCTCGATGCCCCATTTCAGTTTGGTTGCCTAGTGATATACTGTATGAGAGTACTAAACAAGTATTTAGATAACATACTATATACACAACTGTTGTCTGTATTTTTGCTTATATTGCAGAGCCAAATTTGGCTCTCTGTATTGTTAAATCTTAAAGTTCTGTTTCCAAAAGACACAGGCCAATCTACTGAGACTATGAGAAATTGCAAAATAAAAACAAGTGATCAATTAAGGAATGATTTATCTGTGGTAGTAATAATAATAATCTTTATTTATATTGTGCCAACATATTCCATAGCATTTTACGATGTAGAGGGTAGAAGTACAGACAAAAAACAAACATTGTACAGTAAAAAGCTACTTACAGATGAGACACAAGGTGTGAGGGTCCTGCTTGCAAGAGCTTTCAATTTACATGGGTGTAGGGGGCAGTCGAAAGATGAGAAGTGCTTGGTTTACACAATGGTCCAGCCAACTTCTATAAATTTGGGGTAGAGTGGATGAACCAGACACCATACAGTACATCTACATATAGACAGTACATCTATATACAGATAAGTGCATCTATATATAGATAAGTGCCTGTGAGTGTCCAGGTGCATGGAGTGTCAAGAATGTGGGTGACTGAAAGCAGGGGTTTTGCAATTATGGATCTTAGTAGACCTACCTGGGAATATGTATTCTCACAGTGCTTAAAACTATGAGGGAAGTTAACCTGATTGCATAGAATAGCATGTTCCAGAGAACCGTTGCAGCATGTGTGAAGTCTTGAAAACGTGCAAATGTTGGAAAGTGATGCCGCACTCCTCTTAGAGTTCCGGTACTCAGTGTAAGACCAATAGGCTAAGATCCAGTGTTCAGAAAATCCATGGCACTCCTTTAGATTCAAGTTGCATATATATTTTTTTCAAATGAAATTGAGTGGTACAAAGGAATGTCAACTCTCCATTGTAGTAATATACACATTTGACAAAAAAGATAATCCCATGGTCCAACATTTCAGCCTGACTGGGCCTTTATCAGAGCAAGATAAGGAGCAGGGTGCAGGAGAGTGTCTTGAAAACCAGCATGGGAGAATGGGTAATGGAGGCATATAATCTAATATTTACAGATTATGGGCCACATGAAACAAAACTGTCTTGGTATAAGACTTGTAATCGTGCCTAAATCAACCAATCACAGTTCCTCTTACATTTCATCTAGTGATGAAATGTAAGAATGAAATGGGCGCTCTGATTGATTGCTATGGACAATAAAGAACGTCTTAGACCAAGACAGTTTTCATACATGTCTCCTTATATTCTTTTATGAAGGACAAAAATATTCTATTCATGTATGTCAATTAAATATTGAAGAAGTTTTGTCACAACAGACGATACTTTTATTTTGAGATTCACCAATTTTGAGACCGCCAAAAAATAGCTGATTTTGGCTAATGAAGAAGCAACTGGCTGCTCTTTGTCGTATTACATAGTCAGGGAGTAATAGGAGATCACAGGCCAGGACAACGGGTAAGGGAATGTAGGCAAACACATAGGGCATCACTTCATCCCAGAGAGAAAAGGGGCACAAAGAGGTATAAAGTGGGCTGAATGTTCCATTGCCGTGTTGGGAGGGGGATTACATGCCTTATTTGCCTACACCACCAGAATACTTTGTCCTGTCTATATACCGCAGGACATAAGTACTGCCATATGTAGTACAAACAATTACATGTTCCGTCCTCTAGGGTGACTAAATGTTACTGACAAATTTAAAAAAAATATATCAAAAATATAATTAAAAAAACATGAAAAACTTATTTAATGTAAATGCAACAATTGTGAGGTTTCTTATAATCCCTACTCCTATCACATATAATATAAAAAGTGATCAGAAAGTTCCATACCCTCCAAATTGGTACCAATAAAAACAAATCCTTTCCCTGCAAAAAAAGAAGCAACCATGCAGCATCAATGGCATAAAAACAAAAAAGTTATTGGTCTCAGAAAATGTCAGCGCAAAGCAACTTTAAATAAAGGTGTTTTTTTTATTTTTTAAAAGTTTTCAAACACAACAACAACTGTATAATTTTGGTAATCAATGGAATTGTATTCAACTGAAAAAAGAAAGCATGTGAGATATTTGGCTTGATTAACAACCCCCCCTCCCTTATAAAATTGAGCAATCACAATTTTCCAATTCCATCCCACAAAGAATTTTTTGGGCTCCCCAGTGCATTATATGCATTCTATGAGTCGATACATAATTGGTATCGACTCATCTATAAATTTCTGATTTATTACAATACCATGTTATTTATTCCGCAAAGTGAACAATGTAAAAAGAAAATGCAAAAATTGTGGGGTTTTGGTTTAAACTCCTGTCACTTTAAAATTTAAAAAAAATTGATCAACAGTTACATATCCTTCAAATTTGTGCCAATGAAAAAGAATCATTGCCCTGCAAAAAAAGAAGCCATCACACAGCACAAATGGCATAAAAACAAAAAAGTTGTTGGTCTCAGAAAATGTTAGCGCAAAGCAACTTTAATTTTTTTTTTTTTTTATCTTTTAAAAAGTTTTCAACCACAACAAAAACTGTATAAGTTTGGTAATCAATGGAATTGTACTCACCTAAAAAAAAAGAATGCATGTGAGATATTTTGCTTGATTGACAACCCCTCCCTCCCTTATAAAATTGAGCAATCACATTTTTTCCAATTCCATCCCACAAAGAATTATTTGGGCTCCCCAATGCATTCTATGGTGTATTAAATTGTACATTGAAAAAAAATTATCCTGCAAAAAATAAGCCCATAGTCATGTTGGTAGGAAAATATAAAAGTTATCGCTCTTCAAAGACAGAAAAATGAAAACCAAAATTGAAATTGGTGGGGGCCATACGGGGTTAAAGGCCATAGGGGTATATCTAATATTTGTTCCACCTGCAATAAATGCATTCAAGTTGATATCAAAGAAAATAAAATATATTTCCATGTCTTTTACACAAAGTAGTCACGGCTCTGTGAACTTCTTTTACGGTATGACATTTGTAGTCGGTTAATTGTACACATTAAGATCAAATGAGGCTCTTGTACATCTGAAATGTCAGACATTTGCCTGGCCTGAGATTACAGTGATTTCTCTTTTCCCACTATGTGTAAGTGCTAGTTCCATCTGTCATAAGCGGTCAAGTTGTACATTTTAACCTTCATTTTAAAGCCTTAAAGTCAATTACTCTATTGTATTTTCCTTTTTATTCTACCAGTCAGCTTTTTTATAATTTTATTTTTCTGTTGTTATTGTTCGGCTTTTTTTCCCATCCTCTATACCTAATGCATTCTAAAAGAAGCAAAAATTTTATATTTTAAATTTTGAACTATACCTTGCCATCGGTAATATTTGGAGCCCAGCTTTGCCAGCAGAGCCCGACTTGGCTTCGTGCTCCATGAGAGCTCCTTAATGAAAATATATAGCTTTCATTAATTTGCTCTGCCAGTAAGGTTCGAGATTTATATATTTTAATTTGCCTTCCTTGGCACCACTTCAAGGCTTGTGGAGGTGCAGCTGATTCACATCTGCCTGCCTATGTCAAATATTGCTTACATTTGCATAAAAAATATATCCTGGAGATAACTCACGGACTGAGCAGGTTGCCTGGTGCTTGCCACGAGGACAGGCCTTTTGTTTTATCGGTTTGAGGACGTTAATGATGAGGGTTACGTACTTGTATTGTGTCTGTGCTGCAGAGCATATTATTGTATTAATGTATGCAGTGAAAAACTATCACAGCAAAAAATTACCCAATTAAAAAAATAACATTTATTGAATATGCATTAAAAATACATAAAAACACCCCACCAACATGTAGATTAGTGAAGGTTGTCAGAGGCTAAAGGTAAAGAAAAAACTTACGTTTGGGGGATGACTCTGGTACACACAAAATAAACAGACGTGAAATATAGGAGACCTATATAAAATAAATTATATTATACACATCCTACACTTACCCTAGATACTCTGCTTTAAACGCGGGGACATCGCCCCTAAAAGGGCGGCTCCACCTGGATACCTAAACCCTAACTGACAAATTAACACTAGAAACAATTAAAAATAACTAATGTCCATAACATCCGACGTGTTTCCCCCTACTAATGATGAGGGTTCATCATGGGACAATTATCCTGGAGATAACTCACGGACTGAGCAGGTTGCCTGGTGCTTGCCACGAGGATAGGCCTTTGTTTTATTGATTTGAGGACGTTAAAGATGGGGGTTAAACTCTTGTATTGTTTCTGTGCTGCAGAGCATATTATTGTGTTAATGTATGCAGTGCTTGCTATGTAGCAGAGTTTAACGTGACCGTGATATTACAACCTTCGTATTATCTGCTCTTATCTCTAAACAAAAGTTATTGAAAAACCAGAGTTAACATTCAGTGTCCCCGCCCCCGTGAGTATCAGGTGCATTAGCTGTCAAGTTTTCAGCTTTGCTGACAATTTGTAATAGCGAGCCTCAAATACTACGATGACTACAACAGCAAAGGGGATGGAGGTGACTGCACTGTATAAGTGGTGACTGCAGGGGGGAGTCACTGTGAAAGGGTTAAAGGGGTTGTCTTGCTACAAAGAATAGCTTTCAACATGTTGGGAACACTAAATGAAGACGGTTTCACTATATTGCAGTCATGTTAATTTTTTTTTGTTAAGGAGCTGCAAATGATTTTAAACAAAATAAAAAAACCATCTTCTTGCTATCTCACTGGCTTCCCCAAGTGACCGACCTGTGATACATCCTTCACACCACCTGCTGTTTGCTTCTAATTCTTGTAGCCAGGGAGTGGAAGTGTCATCACACAGGTTGCGACAGCACAGAACTCCAGACGTGAAGCTTGTTTGTTAACTGATCGTTTCATACAAAAGCCATTATTTACTGCTTGTTACATAACTCAGAAGCTTCCTGGTCCCAGAAGCAAGAAGATTTATCTAATTAGCAGAAGTCTGATTACACAGAGCTTAATGCTAATTAACAGACAGATTGATCAGAATTACAGACAAAGGCAGCATTATTTCATTCATGCATCCTATGAAACTTTGAGATGAGACAACTCCTTTAAGGGATATTAGGGGTTGGGCTTGGGTTGGCTTTATAATGCTTCCCACCCTATATATCTACCTATTTATTTCTTCTTGTCTTTGTGACCGCTCTCACCGGTGCCTCACAACTCAGGACCTTCCACCATCTCTAAAGACAAGGGTTGTGATCTTTGGCTTTATTTATTTAGCAACCATATAGATAGATTAGGATGGCACTGATCTACACTTCCACATTGAATGATAGAAGTATTCACCCACATATCCGTCCTGCTTGAAGTTGGTGGTGCTCAGCGAAAAAAGAAATTCAAATATAATTCCACACACACACACACACAACACACACACAAACGGACACTCTTACATCCTTTTCTTCTTTTCTTTAAGCGAATATTTGGTAAAATACATATAAGTGGGATCAGACACTAATGATGGCCTACGCCGTTTTAACCGTCCACGATCATGCTTCTCAGCATTACCATTGTTTATTTCTTAAAGAGAAACCTTCATATAGCCTCACTCTTAGCTGAGGGCAGCACAAGCTTACTGTCAGAACACCCTGCATGTTTCCAGCGCTGTATCCTTATCCTGTTTAGATGCTTGGTAGTTTTTAGAGCCTTTTAGGGCCACATGTATGAACCTGTTTAGGTTTAAAACTCACTTTTTTGCCTATAGTAACATATGGGCAAAAGATTGAGTTTTAGGACTAAACAGGTTCATACATGTGGCATTAGTGCTCAAATCTGCAGTTTTCAGCTGAAAAGAGTCATGAAAAGGGTCATCTGAGGCTAGCCCCACCCACCTCAGCTGATAAACCTATTACTTTGAACAGGTAGAAACATGTGAATTAGGCCATGTTCACACGGCTTAAAATGGGCCATATTTCGGTCCGTAATTACGCGCCGAAGTGCGCCAATTACGGGCCTACATCGGCCCATTCATTACGGTAATTCACAGTTCTCTATAAGAGAACTATGATCACGTCTCTACACTCTCCCCGCCCGAACGAAGCCTCCGGCCGGGGAAAGATAAATGACAATGGACAATTACCATCGTCGTATACGCATCTCTGGCAATTCAAGTCTATGGCCGGCGAAGTGACCGGCCCCTGCTCAGACCGTCCCACCGCTCTTTAACCGCCCCACCCATCCCCGGTTCACACGGCCGTAATTGCGGGCGTAATTTACCCCTGCAAAATACACCGTGTGAAGCATGGCTCCTAACTGCCAGGTAGGTGCGGGCTAGCCTTTGCTGGTCGGAGCTACTCCTGCTCATGAATAAGATTTGAGCACTAAAATACTCTAAAACTCCAGCAATCTTACAGAATAAGGGGACACAGCACTGGAAACACAGTGTCCTGACACTACTTGTGCTGCCCTTCAGCAAGGGGGCGATAAACCTATGTGATAGGTTCTCTTTAAGTGAGAGCTGGCATATATTTTTTATGGTAGGGGTGGCAGTGGATGGTACATGCTGCCGGTGTTTGTGGTTCACACATTTTCCCATCACAAGAGATTAAATTAACAAACTGATGTTTTACATATAAAACAGGTCATAAAGCTGTGGCTTACCCAGCTTTTTTTTGGTGTAAATTATTCACTCTATCTATCTATCTAATCTCTATTTATCCATCTATCTATGTCATCTTCAGGTCTGATATATATATAAATATATAATAATATATATAATAAAATACTATATATAATATATATATATATGATATTATATATATATATAAATAATAATTTATATATATAGATATATATAATATTACAAATCAATATCTAATATATCTATATATCTATAAAAATATAATAAAATATATATATAATATATATATACATATCTAAATATATGTATATATATATATATATAATAAAAGAGAAAAAAAGCAGCCTTCCACAATAAAGACAAAATGCGGGGTGCAAGCGAGAAAAAAAGTTAGGCCAAAAGACTTCTATGTTCAATATCCAAAGGAAAAACTCGCAGCACTCACTTGGTAATAGTGAAAAAACGTAGTAGTGTTTATTCCCACATGCTCAAACCGACGTTTCGGCCCTCACACAGAGCCGATTAAGCTGACATAATATCTTCCTCACTCTTTGTCACCCAGTCTGCAGGATTTTCTTATATTTTTTTTCCCAGAGAGCACTGGGTTAAAAATTCCCTACACCTGTAGGTGAGTGACAAATGGATCTTTTAAAAAAAAAAAAGTGACGAAAACTGGGGTTGCACCATGCGCCACTGATGTGAAAGGTGACTGTTGGTTACAAAGGTGTATGATGGCAACCAACACCCTACAGCGGAGCAGCTCACTGCCAAAATGAACCAGGAGCTTTCAGACGTGTGGGATAAAATTTATTGTATATGTAACCAAAGAGCAGATGACTTTCATTGCACGAGTAGAAAAGGCTTCAATTTTCATGACACTACTGGAATTGGACCTTCACTGATTGGTAAAGGGTTGTCTTCTTCAATGAGTCATGTTTTTTGCTTTATCATATGTCAGGGAACAAACAACCTGCAACCATCGCTGCAGGAACACAAGTGATGGGGGGAGATTTATGACGGGGGAATTTTTTTTGTGGTTTTTCTCTGGGCCCCATAATCCATGAAAGGGCAGATAAACTGATTTCAGTATGAATCCATCCATACAGATCACATACACCCATACATGCTGATTGTCTTCCCACAATTTGTAGTGTTGTAGTACCAGCCTTATAACGGTTGTTATGGCTATGGCTGCACCCACTGGTGGGGGGCAGGGGGAAGGTCATTCACATCGAGCCGCACCCTTGACAACTTTCCCAGTCCACCAGAAAAGTTGGCAAGTCTCACAAGCACCATTTATAGCACTCAGATGACCTGTCCCCCCCAATCAGCGGGACCCCTTGTAATGTAAATGGGAAATCTGATTTTCCTGGTATTTAGCCTCCTAGATGTCATAGTCAGAAGCATCTGCAACATCTAGGTGGTTTATAGAGGGAGTGGGCCTTCTCTGTCATTCATGAGCAACCCTGCAATGCAGCTGCAGGGTGCACATGGTTGCCCTGGCTGCTGGAGGCCAAATAATGGCCTTCAGGTCTGACACATACAGAAGCCTAATAGGCTTTACAACAGAGTCTACTAGGCTGCCTGTGACATGCATTATAATATATAGTAAAATAGTAATGTGTTGCTATGTTTTTTAAAAGTAATCAAGGGGTCACTTAGTCTTGAAAAAAAAAAAAGAAAAAAAGGTACAGGAAAATAAATTGTTAAACAATTGTTTAAACAAATTAAAAAGAATAAATAAAAAACAGACACAAAATCTATAATTCCCCAATAAAAAAAAACTTTTTTAAAATAAAAAGGTACAAATAATAGATATTGCCATGTCCATAGCGATCCAATCTATAACATCATTATGTTATTTAATTCATTCAGTGAATACTGCAAGAAACAAAAAATAAATAAAAACTCCAGCCTCAGAAAAAAAAAAGGAAAGTGATCAAAAAAATCTCATCTACCCAAAATGGTATAAACATAAACTTATCCCGCAAATAAAAAGCCCTTACACAGCTCTATCAACAGAAAGTAAAAGGTTTAGATTTTTTTTTAGAATAGCGTGACATATATGATTTTTTAAAGAGTCAATTATTATTTGTGGGTGAGATGAGGGCCCTGTAAGAAGGAGGTGTGATCTGAAAAATTGAAATTGTGGTCTCTAGAAAAGTAACTGCAAACTTAGCGACAAAGGTTCTAGCTATGCTACTAATGATACCGAATAGAAGGAGACTTCTGAAGATGAAGACATGGGCCAAATAGAGACAAGGCAAAGAGACAAAGGAAGAGTGTTTGGTCTGCTTAGAGAAATAGCAAACAACTAAGAAAAAAGACGAGCGTCTACAGCATCTTTAAAAATCCCAAAATATAGCCCTGAAGCACATTTGAAGTGTTCGAATTCCTGATAATTTCCCTTAGGGGACGGTTGTTTTGGTATAATTATTACCATTATTATTCTCTCCCTCAACATCCTATGTTAATGTATAAGGAATTGTGCATCATTGACTCTGATTTATAGCTGTCTGTATAAATTCTATACGTCTTTTAATAGGATCTGCAACTCATTCCACACAGATCATGAACTTTTTAGCTCTGAATGATTTTCTGTCTTTGTTACCTCACCTATACAGACGCCTCCGTCCTGTTCATTTACCATCAAATCATTGCCTCTAAGAAGCTCCAAGTGGAAACCAAAATTTCAATTCTTCAAAACAAACTTCTCAGCGTGTCATGTTTGCTAACTGAGGTGATTAGAAACGGCAGGTATATGGATGGTCTGGGCCACCGCGAGCGTAGACGGTGATACTCGCGGTTGTAGCCGATGTGTGGGACAGGGGCACCGGACAATGATAGCGGTGACAGGCCACAGCAACGTATAGCCAAAGCAGAGTCCCAGGCAGGTAGCAGAGTTGGTAGTGCAACAGATATCAACAGGTAGTAACGGATGAGCACCACATCAGGAAACAGGAACGCTGCATAGCGCAGGGTTAATGTAGGTACTGTAGAATACTGGTAACTCGAGGGTTAATCAGTAGAAGCACAGCAGACAGGGCCATCTCTTCCATTGGGCCAGGTAGGCACTTGCCCGGGGGCCCCACAAGCCCAGGGGGCCCTCTCGGGCAGCTGCCTACCCTGCACAATGGAAGAGACGGCAGTGAACACACGCAGGTACGTGCGTGGCAGTCAGAGCAGGGGCCAGGCTATAGCGATGCCTGATGCGGCCCCTGCTATTCCTGTGCCCTGCCTGCGCTTTACTCCTCACAGCGCAGGCAGGGAAGCACGGAGCTGAAGTAAAGCAGGAGCGATCCTCTGCGCTCCTGCATTACAGCCCTGCCCCCCCCCCTCTCTTCAGTGCGTGCCACTGAAGAGCCAACGACTTCGGGGGACACAGAGGAGCAGGGCTGCCGCTCCCTGTACATCATACTATCGGCAGTTGAAGAAGGAGCTGAAGAATGCCCGGCCCCTGCTATTCCTGTGCCCTGCCTGCGCTTTACTCCTCACAGAACAGCAGAGGAGTGAAGCAGGAGCCAGTCTGCAGGGAAGCTCTGAGCTCCTGCACACAGCCCTTCCCCCCCCCCTCTCTCTCCCTCCCCTCCTCTCTTCAGTGCGGGCCCCTGAAGAGCAGAAGAATGCTGGGGACACAGAGGAGTAGGGCTACCCCTCCCTGTACTCACATACCATCGGCAGCTGAAGAATGCCCGGCCCCCTGCTCTCTGGACTTCAGGACCAGTGAGTGATTGAGGGTGGGGGGAGGTGTTGGGGGAGGTGTTAGGGGTGGGGAGAGGTGTGGGGGGTGTTTGGGGTGTGGGGCGAGGTGTTAGGGGTAGGGGGAGGTGTGTGGTGTTAGGAGTGTGTGGTGAGGTGTGGTGTTAGGAATGGGGGGGTTGTTAGGAGTTGGGGGGTGTATGCCATCTGTTGGCCCTGCGTATCTAAGCCAATCCAGTGTACGCCATCTGCTGTCCCTGCATATCTAAGCCAATCCAGTGTACACCATCTGCTGTCCCTGCGTATATAAGCCAATCCATTGTACGCCATCTGCTGTCCCTGCGTATCTAAGACAATCCATTGTACGCCATCTGCTGTCCCTGCGTATCTAAGCCAATCCATTGTACGCCATCTGCTGTCCCTGCGTATCTAAGCCAATCCATTGTACGCTATCTGCTGTCCCTGCATATCTAAGCCAATCCATTGTACGCCATCTACTGTCCCTGCATATCTAAGCCAATCCATTGTACGCCATCTGCTGTCCCTGCGTATCTCTAAGACAATCCAGTGTACGCCATCTGCTGTCCCTTCGTATCTAAGACAATCCAGTGTACGCCATCTGCTGTCCCTGCGTATCTAAGACAATCCAGTGTACGCCATCTGCTGTCCCTGCGTATCTAAGACAATCCAGTGTACGCCATCTGCTGTCCCTACGTATCTAAGCCTATCCAGTGTACACCATTTGATGGCCCTGCGTATCTAAGCCTATCAGATGTTATAATATCTGCTGGCCCTGCGTATCTAAGCCCACATTACTTAATACGTTGTGTGAATCTCTTTAGTTGAGGGGCGTTTTCAAGCTCAGAGCTCAGAGCAGCCTGAGCGTAAATACGGCCCTGGTTGGGGTATGTCAATTCTGCATAAAAAGAGTGTTTTTATTTTTTATCTACATAGACACAGGGGGGCCCTTGTTTTTTGTGTGACAAGATGTTAGTTTTAATGGTTCCATGAACGCATCATGTAATGTGCTGGGAATGATGTGTCATCTGTATTCTGCGTTGGTTGGGGGCCCAGTTCACAGCTCTGCCCAGGGGCCCAAAATGCTGTTAAGACAGCTCTGACAGCAGAAAGCGGTCAAGCTCTAAGGACTGACACCAATGAACTGACCAGGAGCAAGGGAAGTAAGTTCCTTAAGTAGCCAGGTCACAGCACAGAAAATTGAGACACTGTCCCTTTAAATGTCAGAAGCCTGGCGCGTGCGCACCCTAGGGAGCGCTCAAACACGACAGGGAAGCCAGAGAGGATGGAGACGTGTGGGATTGTCATCAGGTGAGTAGCGCAGAACAGCAGGGGACCCTGAAGAAGGTACGGGACACAGGAACACACAGGGAGCCGCAGCGGTCACAGAAGCCGGGGTACGGACACATCCACGGTTCAAGCCGTGGACCGCGGCGTTATCCGCGACACTCAGCTTCAAATAATAACCCGATATCTTTCCTATTCATTGTATCTGTTAACCTGTTAAGACGTCAGCTATGTTGGCTTGCCAGGTTTGAAACACCAAAAAGAAAAGGAAGACGCTCCATTTAGGATTGGACAACACAAGATAATATATAGTGCAAAGAATCACTAGTGAAAATACTGTAAAGGACCTGCAGGTATGCAGATAGAGTATAACACCGCCCAAGTACAGGATTAAATACCATCCCATACATCATTTAAATATGGCATACAAAAGCATTGTCCTAGAACCGTATGATCTGTAAGAAAACCAAACCACATGCAACATTCAAAAAACCAACATTATGGACTTTACATTGCAAAAATATAAGATACACGTAAAAAAGAAACAGATCCAAATCAGTAGAAAATTCACACTAAGGTCTTTGTGAAGCATAAAAATGTTATTCAAACATACAAACTGCTATTCTAGAATTGGTGTTGGGGACCCAAAAATGGGACTTGACAATGCTGACTTGACCATATCCCCTCCAACAACAATTCAACCCACAAGTGTTTTCAATACCAAACCACGAGGAGCACACCCAGGGTATGTGCAATCATTGAAGTGGGCTAATCGCCATTAAAGGGAATGTGTCATCAAAAATGACTTATTGTTTAACTCACATTTTTATGTTAAATGCATTTTTTTATAAATGTTTGGTTATATTTTTTTTTTTTTAATTTTCCATATCACTTTCAATATTTGTTAATAATTCTTAAGTCCTGCAGTTTTCACTTTGGCCACTAAGCCTAATAATAGTCAGTCTGATGCTTCCTGTTCTGTAGAGAAAGATGCTCAGTTGTCTGCTCATTATCAGCACAAAGAGGGTCAAACACAATATGACACCAGTGTGAATAGATAACACAGGATCCACCAGTAACAAGAGGAGATAGTCACAGCTCCTCCTCTCCTCCTCCCTGATCACAGAGCATGCCTAGAAAACTTTCCTAGAGAAGTCAATGGGACAGAATCTGTCTTAAGTCTCCTATGTGCATGAAGCTACTGTAAAGCATCTCACTGACTGCTGTTAAAGCAGTGCAAACAAGGCCTAGTGGCCAAAGTGAAAACTGCAAGACTTAAGAATTATTAAAAAATATTGAAAGTGACATAAAAAATAAAAGAAACAACCAAAAATTCCTAAAAAATGTGTTTAACATAAAAACGTGACTTAAACAATGACTCATTTTTTGATGACACATTCCCTTTAAAACGTCCTAAGGTACCAACTTGTCTTTGGGTCCAATCCTGCATAGTCTTACATGTTTTCGTTTTGCCATGATTTTCTTAAAACCCATGATACCCTAAAAAAATGAATTTCTAAAAATGTAAGCAAAACTACAATTAGGGTGCAAGACTAATTACGTAACTATAGACTTGGAAAGGTTCAATAGGCAGCAAAATAAAACATCCATCCTTTATTAAAACTATTACAAATCCATGAAGGGTAATCACAAAAAAAAAAAAATTGCTTACCCGTTTCACACCTCCATTGGGCCTTGGTCACTTTGTTGAAATGAAGCCTTAACCACCAATTTATAAAAGCAAGTAAAAAAAAAAATCAAAAAACTTAATGAATGTGTACATGAGTGGTCAAACCATGGATAAGGGGAGACTGGAGAAAGAAAGTTTTGAAAGACTGTTTGTATTTTGAGGTTGGGAAAACGTACCCCTGCTGGTTTGAACCACAGAACTGATTTTCTATACATTTATTAATACTCATTGATTTTATTTTAATGTCCGATATATATATATAGTGCTGCTTGCATTTTCTTTGATTAGCTTGCTAAATGGAAGTCGAACTTGCTTGCTAAAGAATAGCCAATTTATTTCGGTATTTGCTTTTGCACATTCATTAAAGGGGTTGTCTCACTGCAAGGATTGCTGCTTTTTATGTTAAAGATCTTGCAAAAACAAGTCACTTTGCAATATATGTCCATTAACAGTGTCCTACCTATTGCTAGACATCCCCTCTTGTATGAGCTGCATCAGCTCCTCAGTTTGCTATAGCTACAGACCTGTTTGAACTCTCCCAATAGGCTGCCAGCACTGGTTGCTATAGCTACAGACCTGTTTCATCTCTCCTGATAGGCTGCCAGCACTGGTTGCTATAGCTACCGACCTGGCTTCTACTGCAGCCTAGTAGAAGCCAGTAAACATGCCCCTGAGTTCATAATGAAACCAAGAAAACAGGACTGAGGTAAGATGAATCAATGTAGTGAGACAACCCCTTTAAGAAAAAAATTAAGTTTTAAGCTTTAAAACTGAGTGTTGCAAAAAATCCTTTAATCCTACCTATGATAATTTACAAAGTCTGATAATCAGAACTGTAATATAATGGAGATTTTTGGAAGACTTGATCCAATAGACAAAATTCAGCATTACTGACCCTCTTTGCTCTGGAGGACTGTGTGAAGCAATATATAGAATGAGAAAGACTAAACATTTTTGATGTAGTGAGACAACCCCTTTAAGGTATTGGCTCCACTTGCTTTCATTATTATTATTATTATTATTTCAAAGCACCATTAATTCCAGGGCTCCATACAAAGAGGGGGGGGGTTACATATATAACATTTCAGACAAAGTACATTGACAGTGATAAATGACTGACAACTGCTACAGAGGTAAACAGGACCCTGCCCGCAAAGACTTACTGTACAATCTACAAGGGAAGAGGAAAAAGACAGAATATGAGGTGAAGACATGTTTGTTGGGTGGTGTAGGGGAAGCAGGGTTATAACATAGTGGATAAAGCTTCATTTCCACGCTATGACTAAGGAGCAATGGAGGTCTGAAATGCGTCAGCAATGTTTTTGTAGTTACCTACCATGAATTTTTAATAGTTATAATAAAGGACCTATGTTTCATTTTGCTGTTCACCAGATCTCTACAAGTATTCAAGTTTACTACTGTTGTGGACCGACAGCTTTCCAACTACAAAACACATTGAAGATCACACAAGTCAATGAAAACACAAGTTGTGGGTGGTGCGACATTTCTAGTTTTATGTATCTATTTGACCTTTGATTACACCATGTTCTTGTGACAAACTTTTTGCACCCAGACACCACAGAGGGGGATAAAAACATTGTTAAGAGTGTATGTAATGAATTCTGTGCATATTATAGCCTCTGTAGCCGGGGCTGACACCAGCTCCTGATTTTGGGTCCCACGGAATAGAGGATGACCCACTGCTGTCTTATCTATCTACTTATCTGTCACGTCAAACGAGGTGCAGTGGGCCCTGACTGCCAACCAGCCCACTGTCCCTGCCTACTTGGCGTGCTGCCCTAGATGGCAGACCCCAACTGGACGACTAGGTGCAGGGCCGTCAGGGGAACGCAGAGTCGATCAGTCTGGGTTGGTAACGGTAAAGGTACATCAAAGCCAAGAATCGGAAGACAGAAGAATAACGAGAAGCAAGCCAAGTGTCGAAAACATGGACAGGAACGCGGTGCAGAATCAGAGGTCAAAACATGGTCAAGAAACAGAGGTCGGTAAACAGGAACGAATTAACAAACAGGAATACAGGGAAAGCACAAGGGATAACCTTTCACAGGCAAAGAATGACAGAACTGACGAGATTTAAATGAAGTTCCCAGACACCGCCCCAGCAGTCGATTGGTGCGGCCTCCGGGCCCTCCTACTGGCCTGTGTGACACACCCTCTGACCTGAGTAGAAGCCAAGGCTCATCAGCCAGGCTTCTCCCAGGGTGTGTCGAATGGCCAGAGGGATTAACCCCTGCAGCGCCTTGCTCCTCAACAGCAGAAACGTGCGCCGTGACATTGCCAAGTGCAGCTTTTTCTCACATCGTAGAGCAGAAAAAACTATACGAGACTTAACTAGAATTGACAGGATCCCATAGCAGAATGAGATGGAATGCAAGCACCTGGTGACAGGAAACTAATGCAGCCTACTTATTAATAACGTAATTAGATATTTAGTTAGGCAATTAACTAGGTAATTAAATATTTATAAAAGCACCTTATAACAGGGAATCCACATAGTACACCAACCCATACTAACTAGTTATTTTACATAATAAGAATCAATTTTGTTGCATTTATAAGGCCACCTTAAAGGGGTCTTGTCACAAAGTAAAATTGACATGGGAAGCTTGCAAATGAAATAATAAACAATTTCACCATTCATCATTATTAAAAATGCTACACTGTTTTTGTTTCAGCTGCTCCTTTGGTAATCCATTGTTTACAGCTCGTCTCCAGGGGATACGACCAGGGCTGAGAGCTCCTCAGTCCTTGTCAGATATGCTCAGACATCACCTCTCCTCGCAGGCAGCTACTGAGTGTTCAAACCCCAGCAGCTGTGATTCTACTCCCATCCTCAGTAATTAGTCAAACAGTGCAAATAAATAAAAAGAAACCTCAATCAGGTCTGTGCATTGATAAATAGAAACAAAAAACAACACAGGTTTGGTTCCTTTAGGGATTTGAACCTAGGAACTTTGTGTCTGGAGGTAATAACTTTACCTCTGAGCTACTCACAATGCTTTACATAAACAGATCCTTCTTTGACTAGAGAGAGAAAAGGCCTGGTGATGGTGTCATCCTGCTGGGTCACATGATATGCAATTCAAACAAATCACATACGCCCCCTTCTGAGCACACAGAGCTGAAGAGCTGGATACAGGAGGTATGAAATGAGATCGTGGCAAAACCCCTTTAAACTTTGGGCCCCATAGCAGTTGCTATGGCTTCTACATTTAAAGTTCTGTTCATGATACTGACTATCATTGGGGACACTGCTATAAATTCAACTATCATTGTATGCACTATGCAATCTTCTTGCGGTGCAGAGCCCAAAGAAATCACTCATGGGAAATTTAAAGGTCCTAGTATAGCTCCATATATATCCATTTTCCATTTTGAGCTGAAAAAATGGATGCTATATTTATCTCCGTGAACATTTTTTCAAGAGGTATACTTTAACTTAAAGGGGTTTCTCACTATGCAGTTTCACAGAGCCACAGCCAGCTTTAGACTCACACATGCTGTTCAGCCTGTGGGCAGGTCTATAGCAGTGATTGACACATCAGTTCTGCTATTCCTAGCTGTTCCTGTTACACTGACATGAGTGAAAGAGATTTAAAAAGTCGGCTGTTTTCAGCCTTTTACATGTTTTGTACCGCTGCTTTGAAGTATTAATAAAGTTTGCTCACCTGGAAGCACCGGAATTGGATTGTTCCTTGCACACGCCGAGAGCTCAGCTGAGCGGGATGCGAATGCAGCAATCGGAAACATATAAAGTGATTTAAACAGACTTCAGAGCTCTAAAAAGTGTTTACTTTGCTAAATTAGAAACCTTCAAACTCCGTTATCTACAGATAAGACTCTGCAGGTGATGATTTACTGTGGTCGGGTTGACGGCAGCTTAGAGCAATGAGAGAGAAGAAAGAGCCTGAAGAGGTGGGGATAGGTGGTCAGTAGCTAAAGAAACGTGTGTACTCTAAAAGAATATTAAATTGTCCTTCTCTCCTGATCAAAGAAAAATCAATAAAGCAATGTATTCGGTACTAGTCTTCAATTACCTGTGAGAAAACACAGTTAAAGTTTATTGGCTGCAATGTAAAATTTGTAACAGAATCCTCAGCTTTTATGTGTCTTTTGAAGTGGTAAAAGGACCCTTGTGCCCCATAAGGCATCAGGTTCTGGAGACAATGCTGGATCTGCTCCACCTTATTTTCCACCTCTAATTGCTGCAAGACACATTTCCATATGACACTATATAGTGGTGCATCGAGTGCCTACATTTTTTACTATAGAACAGAAGTGACTTGTGTCATCAGACCGGCTCCATGCACATGATTCTGCCTTGTACATTAGACTCAGTCATGAAAAAGAATCCCCTATTAATCAGTTGGTTAATTGTTACAGAAATGAACTTTTTGCATTCCATGCATGTGCATAACCTGATCATTCTCATTCCTTTTTTAATGTGTGTATAATGAAGCATTTATTAAAGTTTCATTGGATGAAAAAAAAATCCAGAACTTCCAAAAACTTAAAATTGCATTGAAATGTAATGCAATATTAATCCTCTGCAGAATAATAGTTTTCTAATGAACTTTGTGATTGGCATTGGGAAAATCTTTTGGAACTTCAAATACAGCGGACAAAAGTTCTCAGAGCCGTAACATCACAGTTACAATATAACTATGGAGACTGAATAAAAAGAAAAAAAAATAAGATTAAGGGACTGTGGGTAGGGTAGCAATCGGTGTTGTTGGGATCAATTATGGAATACCTACAGCCTTGTATAGGAATTTACTGTGACTTTGCCCCCAAGTTTATACAGAGAAACATCAAATTTTAGATGGTAAGTGGAATCAGAAAAGCTGCATTAAATTATCTCGTATCAGGTCATCACAACCACGTCACAGAAATAGAATTCAATACCCAACCTAACTTTTAATATGAAAATATAAAATAGGACCAAATATTCAAATATAAAACTTGCAATTCTTGAAATACCAAGAAAAATAGACTTGGAATAAGACTCTATAGCGAAAATGCAACAGTTGCTTTGTCTCCACTGCTTCTGAGCTGTGTGTCTCTGTACATGTCTTTCATATTTTTAAATAATCTAAGGTGTTTTTTTTTTAAGGTAAACCACAAATACCCTACATTTAATTAAATAACTGGACAGAGAAAACCCAAAGATGAATGATATGATCAATACCTGGGTATACAAATGTACTCTAGAACAAACCACTAAAAGTATAACACCTAGGATAAAATATAACTTTTAATATATAATTAATAAAAACCCAATATATTCCTACTCTACATAAACCCTACACAAAATTCCCTAAAACAACTTAACCTGCCTATCAAGAAATGGAGGATCCACTCCAATAGGGGCGCCCCCAAATGTAACCTAGACTATCTCGGCCCTAACTAGCCCTAACTAACTATACTAATAACAGATAACAAACATATGAAAGACAAAAAAAAAAGAAAGAAAAAGGTGCCAAAAACTGTGTATAAACAAATATTTTTACACTATATTCACAATATACAACTATGTTCCACGCGTTTCCCCCCAATTGTGGGGTTCATCAGGGAACACAACCTAGTCAAAGAAAAAGGAAAGAAGGACACCAGAATACTCAAACAATAAATATTTACACTATTGTCACCGGTGGTCTCGCAGCCTCCCGGCCGGACTGCGGGCTCACCAGGACTTCTGCCCCCTCTCCCGCTACGGGGACGAACGGCGCCGTGGTCCGAGTGCCGGACCGAGGGCGTACTTGTTTCCCTGTGTGGGCAGACTTACCAGTCCGCGCTTCTGCTTCCGCGCGGCGTCCCTGCCGGCTGCGGTGCGCGTCCCCGCTCCTTAGGGCGCGCGCACGCCAGCTTCCTCTGATTTAAATGGCCAACGCGCCCACTTTTGGTTGTTGGCCGATCGCTGACCCTATTTAAGGGTTGCACTTCCGGAACGTCCCCGCCAGATCTTTAGTGTCTTCTAGCCTATTGAGAAAGCATTTTGAGTGTCTCCGTCCTTACCGTGTACCGTACCTCCTTGCCTACGCCTCTCGACTACGAACCTTTGCCGCCTGCCCTGACCTTATTGCCTGTACCCGACTACGCCTCGTCTGACGATTCTGTACCTTGCTACTCCTTGGCCGCCGCCGCAAGCAAGTCTCGCCAGTGGAAGCGACCTGGTAGTTTCCCGCCGCAGCAAGTCCATCCCACTTGGCGGCAGGCTCTGGTGAATACCAGGTTCTACTTAGACTCCGCTCCCTGGTGTGGCTTACGCCATCCCTTGCGCTGATCCAGCGGATCCACTACCGATCGTCGTGACAACTATGTAGCAAATCATAAACTCGCGTCCCTATTAGAGACAGTTAGGATAGATGAGGAATGGATGGTAGTTATTCTGAGGGTCCTTACTGCATCAACAATGGATCCCTCCAGTGTGGTTGCCGAGATAAAGATGAAGAAGGCAGCAATAATGACCCTGTCTAATACAAATATATAGGGAAAATGAAAGATGGGCGGCAGTTGAGACTCACCGTCACTCAGTCCGCGGCGTTCTAACATCTCATGTGCACAGGCGCAACTAAACCACTGACACGTGCGGGCAGCCGGAAAAAGCTACAATTCCCGACATACATAGCGGCCCGTCTTCGGCGCATGCGCGGCATGATTCTATCATGTCAATGCAGAGAATAAAGCATAGACATGTTTATAATGCTCCCGGAAGTCTCAAGGAGTCTAGGATACATAAAAATGAAGCAAGGTATGCTTGAACATGTCACCAATAAATATCAGATATTTGAGGAAATTAGAGAACATATATAAAAAATGTGTCAGATTTTACAGCGGGCACATATATTAAATATGTCACCAATTTAATGAAAAACACCGCATATAAATGCTAACATATCAAAAAACTTCTCAAAAAACTTAAAGAATTAGTATTAAATGATGATATTGATGAAATCATAACAAATTAAATAATCAATATATACTGGCTATGTACAGAAAGAAATACACAATGTACAGAAAGAAATATACAATAATAAGAAAAAAGATATCTAAAACATGATACAACAAACAAATGCTAATTATATGATAAATAATATAATTTTTTTTTTTTTTTTCTATTTGAATGTACTATACCCGTCATGTTCTGGAGTGCTGGATATGCATTGATTTGTTGATAATATATAGATGGAGGGAGCTGCTGGAGATCCTTGCCCCACAATCAATTTGGGAACACACCCAACTCCTGAAGCTTAAAGGTGAGCTGATTACATTTCCATGCTATATGTTCACAAAGAATAATAGGCCATAAGATCTAGTAAAAGATCCACATAACAGATGTAGAAACCCGACTCATGGTTTGTTGACATTGATATCCAGGTGGCTATCCAGTCTACATTGCTATGATGTTCACGTCTAAGGTGATTATGCTGTTGGTACTGTATACCTCATGATCTCAAATAATGTCCCACCACTTAGAGACCTATCATGGATGGAGGAACGAACTATGTAATGATTCAACATCTATGGATGCTAGCCAGGTCTCTCCGCTCACTGTTATGCCATCTATCTTTCTCAAAATGTCACTAGTGTCCCTTATGTGAGGAGATAATGTTAGGACAAAATATCTTAAACGTTTACATATGTGGTGGAGCTGCCCATTGATACGACCCCTATGGCAAGAACTGGAACTCTTACCATCTAACCTTTTTCATTGGAAAATCATCCTAAGTCCAGACTTAGCAATTCTAGATATTTCATTCAATTCTGTACCCTGCCCTTTTCGCACAGTGTTGTCTCATGCTCTTATAGCAACTAGAACTACAATAGCCTCGCAATGGAAGTTACCCCAAACTCCTAATATCAAAAAAGTTATTCGTAGGCTAAATAAACAATGTCATTGCGAAACTAGCTTAGCGATCCCGCCTCTCATGGTAACTAAAATCAGGAATTCTTGGTTACCCTGGATAAATTCTATTCATTTTTATTAGCATAAAATGTGACTCATTGCTAATATTTTTATGCATTTCGAACTGAGTGACCTTATACGACTCTATTTGATTAATACATAATCTTGCCTAATTCTGTATGAAAAGTATATACCGCTGCTACCGTTGTAAAGTTATTTGCATTTTAACCTGAAGCTGTCCCTCTTCAGTACATGACGCTTGTTTGTCGTTCTTCCCTCACACCTTTCTCCCTTATAAGTTGTGTATTAATACTGTATTGTTGAACTTCTGTATTGGTGAAGCAACTTAATAAAAACTTATTTTCTGAAAAAAAATAACAAATATTTTAAACATTTGTAAAGATAGATGTCTGCATTTTGGCTAATAGAGTTGATCCCTGATACAATAGGCCTCCCTTTTAGGAGATTAAGTCCATCATGCACCACAAAATGTAGGTACTTGTGGTTCTCTCGGGTTCAAAAAGTCTATCTCGTTTTTTGAGATGTCATTTGTCCAATGTAGTGTTGATCAAACTGTTCTAGAAAAGTTAAGTTCTAGTAGAACTTCTCGAATTTTTAGAACTCGAATCGAACCAAATATTTTACCGTTCGTTCGAGTAAAGTTCTAGTTCTAGTTTGACGCGCCATTTTCAGTTTCGTTTTCAGCGGCTTTCTGCACTTTTGGTGGCCATCCAATCATCTTTCTGCACTTTTGGTGGACATCCAATCACCTTTCTGCAGTTTTGGCAGCCATCCAATCCTCTTTCTGCACTTTTGGCGGCCATCCAATCAGGGCAGAGCACAGAGAAGTGTCAAAAAAGTCATCACTGAGGTGTAGGGCTCTCATTGGCTGCTAAATCACATGACCATGTTATATATATTTCACTGTATTGCCTTGTGAACACCATTTTCAATCACTCTCTGTACTGTACAGACTGCTCTTAGTTAGATAGCATTTTCCTCTACATAGACTGCAATAGTTAGGGAGTTTGGTATTGCTGGCTGCATCTTTCCCACACCCAGAAGCTGTTTTTTGGTGACATTTTTAGACTCACATACCGCCTAACTCTCATATACATGGATATATATTATACAGAGTGCTTTGATTTGCCAAATCATACTCAGTGCCCAAAAGTACTGTTTTTGCAGTTTTGGGGGTTCAGTAAATGTATAAAACACTGTCTCCAAATCTTCTAAGTGTCAAAGGGTCTTTTGGGCCACTTCAGGATGCAGGGCCCCATAGCAGCTGCTACCGCTGCACCTCCTATAGCTACACCCCTGCTTGCAAGCTGTCCTCATCTTTTCAGTTAGCCATTGAAAGGAATGGAGTATTTTAGCCAAATTTTCTTCATTAAGTTGTTCCAAGTATCCAAATTACTGTTATGGATGGTAATTCCAGCTTCTCCTCATCTGTATAGGTATTAAAATGAACCTGACCATCTTCTCCCATAGACTTTAATGGGGTTCAAAGTTGGAGTTCGAATAGAACTTCAAACCAAACTCACAAAAGTTCGAGGTTCTAATAGAACTAGAATTTTTTACTGTTCGCTCAACACTAGTCCAATGCCTTAATAAGATGAGTCTCATGAATAGATTTAAAATTCTCGGCAGCGTTGCCCGTGATAAGGAAATAGGTCCAAGACCATCCTCCTGTACTTGGCATGATCAAGTACAACAATATTTCCTCCTTTGTCTGATAGTTTCAGTATAAGATTTTCATCCCTTTCCAAGGAGATTAGGGCACCTACCTCTTCTTTAGTAAGATTGGAATATATAGTGTTATTGAGAATCCTCTTAATCTCTTCAGTGACTACCTGTAGGAACTATCAATATTCTTATGTTCCTCTTGGGTTGGCATTCTGGTGCTTTTATTTTTTGAAGTTGTAAATGGGCCGATACCTTTTTCCATTCTTCTAATAAGTCATACAAAATCCAAACACTTGGAAGATCCTCCTCCTTATACCCAGTTCTTAGCATTTATGAAGGTCAACATTTACAAAACCTTTTTCCACTTCACCAGTAATGTCCTTTATCCAGGTGAAAGCATCAAAATGAGTGTTGGGAACAAAATTAAACCCTTTATTAGTATTGCTATTTCAAATGATGTAAGTTGATGATCTGTTACATTAATTATATGATTAGGATTGATTTTATCTGATATTGTGTTCGATCTTGCAGACCATGAGGGTTTCCACTCTGCTCTAAAAAAGAGGCCATAGAGGAGGGTATTAATGAAGATAAAAAGGATGGGGCCATTGAAGTTTGTGTGGGAGGTACCAAATCTTATAATGCATTTTGGAAATTCAGCTGATCTTCCACCCCCGGAGCCATTGTCATATGTTCCTCATTGTAATGTGTGGGACAATAGCGTCTGTCCCTGTTCTGTGATTGCCTCACCTCCTTTTGAAGGCAAAGGGTAAACATGGATTCAAATGTTGGGCTTTCCTCTCAAAAGTCTGAAATTCTGTCTCTGAAGAGGAATGATCGTAATTAGAATTGGGTCCTCTAATTTCCCTATTAAAATGAAAAGCCTGTCTCTCCCCTAACTCCCCTAGGTCCTTAATAACCTCTATGTTTCCTCTCTTTTAACAAGGAGTAGAAGCGATCAACAGATGTCTGCAATAGTAATACATGTCTCCCAAATTCTGGGTCAGATTTACACTTCAAAATGTTACCAATTAGGTCTCTTAGAGTTAAAAGGCTACTTGCGTAGATCGTCTATTCTTCCTCCACCAAGATTTGTATGAATCACAAGGAGATTTTTATAGATTTCTGCTCCAGATTACAAGAAATTGGGGAGTTCGTACAGGAAGATGGACATATACCAATCCGTAAGGCCTTCGGAACTATTTTATTCTGTTTATAGTTCTTGAGAGATTTTAATTCTCACCACAATTTTGAATAGTTTTTATATGCAGAATAGAGATCTTTAAAAGCTTTTAGACAAAATGGATTACCAGTAACGCTTTATGTCAGGAAAAAAACAGCTTGGGCATCAACCATCCATTTTTCTATGTCCAATGGCCCCGTCAAAAAGCTTGCCATAGTCAAAAAAGAAATCACTGGAAAATAACAAGTATCACAATAATACAAGGTCTCTCAAAGCTATTTTCACTGTGGAAAGAAATACGAACTAAAATCTAACTTTTAATCGTATTGTGTGGGCTGGTGAAACAAAGCTCTTGAGCGTTCTCGAGTCTCTCTTTTCTATACATGGCCGACGCTGTGACTCCCGCATTCAGGTGTCTGAGACGTACATCATGTTGGGATGGGGTGAGTGTACTCTGAGCAATCGTCAGCATGGTTTACATGACTGACATGTGATAGATGCTAACCTGTAGTCTGTCTTTGTCTTTTTTTATAGAGTTAATGATATCCTACCCCTGACTCCATAGACAGCACATTATTCATTATTATAAGGTATGGTGCTGTATGTGTCCTTTTTTTGCTGTGTCCCAGCATGAAATACTAGCTGGGCTGCTATATATCTGACGCCATCAGACAACGGAACATGGTATTATTATATAGCTTCATTGCTTTTGAGCTGATGATGTTTTAGCGCTAAGAATATTGATACCATTTTTTATATATATATATGTGAACTAACAGTGATAAAAGGTATTTTTCTTCTTTTTTGGAATATACCCTGTGGTAATATATCTAGTTCTTTCCCCAATCTGTCCCCTGAGGTGGCTGGAGTGAACATTAGAAATACTACAAATTCTATATGAACAGAGGATTTATACCAATATATCACTGCAAATAATAATCCCTGTTTAAAACAAAACCCTTTTACTAGTTTTATTTAAAATATAAATATCAAAACCCCTATATACTACCACTACATACCTAGATATACAGCATACTGTGCACTATCTGCCAGTGGAGTAATCGCCCCGATAAAGAGCGGCTCCGCTTTAATGACAGACAATATCACTACATGCGTGTATAAACCCCTTTTAAATCCCAGCTATCGACGCGTTTCCCCCATACAATTTAGGGTTCATCAGGGGATTCAAAATTTCTCTTACTGTGGAAAAAGAATACGTATATACAACACATATACTACAACACATGTACTTCCCTTTCAAATTAGATAAATGGACTGATACTTAGCTTAAGTGCTGCCAGGTATAATGACGATAACTCCCGCAGCACCTCTAGTACGCTGGCACCCAAGATAAGAGGGATACAGAGCAAGATTGTCTCTGCCTCCCTTTTATGTCTTAAATGGCCCCGCAAATGTATAATATATAAGTCCCCAGTGTTTACAAATAGATAATAATATTATATACCAGTTTCCAGGTTCCCATGAGTATATTTGCATTTTTCCTGCTCATGGTTTTTCCGGCGTTACGGTATTTCAAATGCGTATGTCCGGAATAAAATAACTGTCGCTTCCGGTTAACAACACCGGAAACGACAGCGCGCTTATGCTGAAAGCCGGCCCAAAAACCCACGCGGGCCGGCGTTTCAAACAATGACTGCGCATTCAGGAGGGAACATAATGTCTTTATCCACTCAAACTCCTGGAATCGACGCCATAACCCACAAATAAGTTGCGTTAGGGTTTTAAATATACTCTTAACCCACATATGCTAACTAACGTCACAATGTCAACCCTTGGCAAATGTACTTTTTTCCTGACTCTACTCATCTGCCATGATATATGATAATACACGACTAAGGTAGCGGGACATCTATTTGATTTTCCCGGAGTAAATATTATATGCAAACACATGTAAATTAACAGGGGCTTAAAAAAAGGGCCAAAAGAAAACGTAGGGGGTACAAAAAATCATTGTCCTAAGCTGACATGGATTATTCAAGCTGTAAGTAATCAATGAATATGATAAAAAATGAAAAATATAGCACTGATACATGTTCATTGGTCAAACTTGAAAAGAATCAATAGTGGTCCTCTATGGAGAGTGCAACAGAGCAAAGCAATGCAGACAGGCCCAAAGATAGAGCCTTTATTCTAATAAAAAAACCCAAAATTTGCAAAGTTCATTTAGGCCTTTGGTTGAACAGAATCCATACGGTAAATCCATTGGGCCTCCTTCCCACAAGATTTGTCTACCCCATTCCCCTCCTCTGGGGGAGGGTCTCACAACTTCCAAATCAAAAAGCGCAGAGTTTTCCCATTCACCATTATGATATTCCCACATATGTCGAGCTACTGGCGTGTCTCTTCTATTTCGTATATCCCCCAGATGTTCACCCACCCTTCTTTTGAATATTCTCCTTGTTTTTCCAATGTAATTTAGTGGGCAGGGGCATGTACACATATAAACCACTCCTTCTGTGTTACAATTGGCAAAATCACGGATAAAAAACTGTTTTCCATTTGAGGCACTTGTGAAAGATTTTGTTTGTTGTACATATGGACAGGCTACACATCTCTGCCCACATTTAAACATACCCATGGGTCCTCCTTTCTAACCAGTACCTTGGGGGGGTATTGGTGTATAGTGACTATGGACCAGTCTATCTTTGATGGATCTGCCCCTTCGATAAGTTATATCCCTCTAGATCCTGGTCCAACATCAAAATACCCCAATATTTTTTGAGGATATTGATGACTTCAAAATTTCTGTCATCAAAGGTTGCAACTATACGTGCTCTATTGATCTCAGTGGCCCCCCCCAGATACTATTTTGGGGGAGGTACATTGATGACATCATCATTCTCTGGGAGGGTACAAGATGTCATTTTGAGGAGTTTGTTGCACAACTTAATAAAAACAATATCGGTATGCACTTCACATTTGAAATGCAGGAGAGATGTTTACCTTTCCTGGATGTCCTTATCATTAAAGGGGTTGTCTCGCTACAATGATTGGGTTTTAATTAAAAGATCTTTAAAAAACAAGCAGCTTTGCAATATATGTTCATTACAAATGTCCTACTGATTTTGAGCTAGCCCTGTTAGTATTACTACATCAGCTTCTCAAATCTCTATAGTAGCCGACCTGTTGATCCTTATCTTACTGGCTGTCAGGTCTGAATGACTCATCACCTTTGAAGTCTCATTTAGGCCCTTTGTTCAACCAAAGGGCCTAAATGAGACTTTGCAATTTGGTTGTTTTATAGAATAGGCTCTATCTTTGGGCCTGTCTGCATTGCTTTGCTCTGTTCGCATCCTCCATAGAGGACCACTCTTGATTCTTTTCAAGTCTGACCAATGAACATGTATCAGTGCTATATTTTAAATTTTTTATCATATTCATTGATTACTTACAGCTTGATAATCCATACAGCTTAGGACAATGAATTTTTTGTACCCCGTATGTTTTCTTTTGGCCTTGTTTTAAGGGCCCCTGTTAATTTACATGTGTTTTTCTATAAAATATTTACTCCGGGAAAATCAATTATTAGATGTCCCGCTCCTTAGTCGTGTATTTTTCATATATCATGGCAGATGAGTAAGAGTCAGGAATAAGTACATTTGCCAAGGGTTGACATTGTGGGCAGTTAGTTTTGCATTTGTGGTTAAGAGTATATTTAAACCCTAACGCAACCTTTTTTGTGGGTTTGGCGTCGATTCCAGGAGTTTGGAGTGGATATGACATTATGTTCCCTCCTGACATGCGCAGTGCATTGTTTTGAACGCCGGGCGCCGCGTGGTTCGGGCCGGCTTTCAGCATAAGCGCGCTGTCGTTTCCGGCGATGTTAACCGGAAGCGACAGTTATTTTACTTCCGGACATGCGCAGTTGAATATCCGGAACGCCGGAAAAACCATGAGCAGGAAAATATGCACATATACTCATGGGGAAACCCGGAAACTGGTATATAATATTATTATCTATTTGCAAACACTGGGGACTTACATATTATACATTGCGGGGCCTTTTAAAGGCATAAAAGGGGGGCAGAACAATTTTTGCTCTTTTCCCCCTTCTTATCTTGGGTGCCGGGCGTACTAGGGGTGCTGGGGGGAATTATCGCCCCAATTTTTACCGGGCCCGGCATTTAAAGCTAATATCAGCCCCATTTATCAAATTTTTGAAAGGGAATTACATGTTTTGTGTATATGCGTTGTATTTTAGTGTATTTTTTTTTCCACAGAAAGGAAAAAATTTTGAATCCCCTGTTGAACCCAAAAAATTGTTTTGGGGGAAAGCGTCGGGATAGCGGGGATTTAAGGTTTGTTTATACACCCCATGTATTTTATTGCCCTGTTTTTTTAAAAAGGGGAAAGGCCGCCCCTTTATGGGGGCAATTTCCCCACGGGCCCAATAGTCCCCGAAATGCTGTATCATTTTTAGTATGTTGGTGTATATGGGTTTTTGATATTTATTTTTTAAAAAATAAAACTAGTAAAAGTTATTTTTTTAACAGGGATTATTTTTTCAGAGTGAAAATTAGAAAGGGGCTGGCCCAAAAAATGTTGGGCTTGCCATAGGGCCAGGCAGGGACTTTAAAGGGTTTTGGTTCCGGGAGGGGGGCCCCCCTTTATGGGGCGTTTTTTCCCTGAAAATTTTGATGGGGAAGGGTCCGTTTTTTTTTTTTTAGGGCTTTTTAGGGAAATTTTTCAACTGATTCCATTAAATATCTGTCTTTTGTTTGTCCTGTTTTTTTTTTGTCTAAAATTTTAGGGAAACCAACGTTTTTTTTTTTTTCTTTTAAAGTCGTTATTATTGAGAGAGACGATATTCTGATATCTTGATTAGAGATGGGGGAATTGTTTTTTTCTAATGAAGGGGGTTTTCTTTTAAGAATTTAAAGGAAAACTTCGGTTCGAACGAAGTCGAATTTTTGGGTAACTTGGGGGGAACGAAGTGGGGTTGCTTTTGTTTGTTTAAATAGCTGTAAAGACGGCGTTACAGGGGGCAAAGACTCTGGGGGGAAAGGGGAAAGGCCCATAGCCTAATGACAGGGTGCAAGATAAAGCCATCAGAACCCGGGAATTCTAGGGACGTCACCGAATTATTTTAGCCCCGGGCGCGACGCTGGGAGCTCACACTCCTCTCACTGTCCCTAAATGGGGAAAGGGGTGCTCCCCGCGGCTGCTTATTAAAGGTGATGTTTAAAAAAACTAATTTTTTAATACAGCGATTTTTGGGGGGGGGTTGTCACAGTTTTTTCTCAGAGTTCAAATTTACTGTTTTTTGTGGGGTTTTTGGAAAACTGGGGGGTTCCAGGGGGGTTTCCAAAACCCAGCTGCAAATACATTTTAATGTTATTGCGCCAGGCAAAATTGAATAAAAAAGGGTTTTATCTAAGCCTGTTTTTTGTTGTATTCTTTTAAAAAGAAATAGCTTTTTTAAACAACCCAAAAATACCACAAAATTTTTGGTTTGCTCATTTTTTTGCCCAATTTACCCCGGGGGGTTAAATTTAAAGGTTGTTCTGCTGTTTGGTTACTAAAAGAAACCCGTTTTTTTTTTCCCCGCCAAAGAACCCAAAAATTTCCTGTACTTTTTTTCCCAAAAACCAAAGGGTTTAAAATTTACAAGTTTTTCTTTTGGGTCTGGGTCCCCGAAAAAATTCCCCGGCCATTTTAAAACACGCTAAAAAGGGCTGGTAATTGTTGGCACAATTTTTTTGACAATTTACATCCAGGGTTTTAAATTATGCGCTGTTCTGCTGTTGGGTAAACAAAAAGAAAACGTTCTTTTTCACCCCCCAAAAGAAGCCCTTTTTTCCCTGTAGAAATTTACCATATCCGAATTTAATTTTAAGCCTTTTTTTGTGCTTTTATATTCATAAAAAACATAGTGTTTTTAAACGGCACATACAAGTAAATTTTTTCCCGGTCATTTGTGGAGTTTTCAATTTATATCCAAGGGTTTTTCCCCAACTTGTTTTAAAAAATGGGTTCCAAATTTTGGTTCAAATTCAGGGTGGTAAATTTTCATATACAGATATCTTCATCAAACAGGGTCTGAAAATTTTAGAAAAAACAGTATGTCAGACAGGAGGTGGCGGCCTTTTAACCTGCGAGTGGCAGTGGGGACAAACAAATTTTGGGGCAGGCCCAGGTCACAGAAAAGCAAAAAGGGGTGTCGCCCGCAGGGGTTTTTCGGGGGAGGGCCCCAACTGCCATTGGGGCACTAGCGGCCCGGGGGTGAATTGCAACCCAAATTTGGTTTTTTGATTTGGTTCCCCAGGGCATCCACTTCCTCCTCAGATGACAAACTGGGAAACCCCCGCCAAAAGTTTGGTGGGAACGGGAAAACACTCCCCTTTGTTGGCCCCTAGTCCGGGAGCAGGGCAGCGGGGCCCCCCCTTTCCTAACCCACCTTCTTCCCATCCGGTTCCCCCAGCCAGAGGTTTTACAAAGTGGCTGGGCCAGCGCCACTTTTATATGAGGATGAACAATTTGAGGGGGGCATCAGCCCCGCTTCTTGGCCCGCGAAAAATGGGGCCAAAAATTTTTCCCGGGGTTCTTTCAGTAGGCCCCAAAGTATAGATGTGGAGAGTGGCATGGGAGGGATGTTGTGAGGGGGGCCCCCTCCCCATACCAAGACCGGAGATGAGGGCAGCAGTGACGATGAAACACAAAATCGATGATGAAAGTAAACCGACCGCCTTTGGGAGCCGGGTGAAGCAAGAGCTTCATTTACCGTCAGGGGGAAGGGGAGCCGTCCCGCTTGCGCGTAAGGGGCGGGGCAGCCCGCAAGTGGGTTTGTTTTGGGCCCTGAGTCAGCAGGGGAGCAAACGTGTGAGGTTTGGGAGCCAAGCGACCACGGGGTAGAAAACCCGCTTCACAGGTCCAAAAAAGTAGCGGCACAGGGGCTCGCGAGGCAGCGGGGGTAGTGTCACTGGGAGTATGCGGAGCGTTGGGGGTAAAACATCTACCGGCCGGTGTGGCAGTTCTTGAAAAGACACCGGGGGGAGCCGAATATGGGTGATGTAGAAACTGTGGGCAAAGTAAAGTGGGCCAGGGACTAATGGCCCACGGCCCTGCGAAACACTGCACGTCACCCCGTGGCTTGGGAGAAACGTGGCTCGATTGGTGCCCATCCCCCCCGCCCCACAACAGCAGCAGCAGGGGCAAGTGGCCGCATGCCATTGCCCCAGTCAAGGCCCCACCACCTCGCAAAAGGAGCTGTTTCTCTTTGAATCTCTCCCGCCCCAGATGCTCCTGCTCCTCGCTACTCGATGCCAGAAAACTTTTTCAGCGAGGGCGATTCAAAGAGACAACGTATGCGCCCAAAAACCATCCAAAGGGTGAAGAAGCTAACCGTGCCCGTCCAATTGTTGTACTGCAGCCCTCCCTTTCCCAAAATGGGGGACTCGCACCGTTCATAGAACTAAGGTTTTATGCCGACCGAGATGGAGTTTTTCCAAGGCGTAATTTCTTTTCCAAAAAGGCAGTACCAGATTTCATAAATTTTTGGAACAAAAGGTGGGTCAGTCCTTGAGCTTATCGGTTTGTTCCAAGGTGCATGGCACGCGTACGTCTGGAGCTGTAACTAGGGTCGGGCCATACATTCCTTTAAAACGGCCCACTGGGTGAATGTGCTTCCTGCCCAGGCACACCAACAATTTGGGACAGGGACCCCGCTTTCCCCTCCCATTGTCAAACTGGGCTCCTGCCCCAAATGTCCGCCCCCTCCTCCTCCACCACCACCTAATCTCAGCCTCCACAAGTACTCCCACTACCACATGTGTGGGGCCAAAGCGGGTAAACGCGTTCTACACCGGGCTTCCCTCGGAACACACAGGGGGGAAATGCCCCAACGCATCAGCAAGAAATGATGGTGGCTTTCTCCGCGCCAACTGAAAAAAATCGAACCATGGGACGGACAATGGGAGAACAGGTGTTCGCGCACCGAGGGGGGAGGGTTCATGCCCCCTGCAGGCGATTGTTTCAAGGTTGTAAAAAGGTTCCTAAAGTTTTCCACCATCTTCGAAGATTCTGAAAAGGGCAGGAAACTTTGCAGCACTTAATCCTTCTACAAAGCCAGGAACACCCCCCCCTGGTTTGCAGCAGCAAACCCCTCCCCCAACACCCCCGATAGCAATTTTTCCACCCGTTGGAATTCCAGCCTGCACATGTTGGCCGACTGTATAACAAGAAAGGCCATTAACGTTTTTTTTTATGTCCAGGGGGACGAAGTATTCCCCCTGTTAAAAATTTTGATGTCAGCCGTGGGAGCTCAGCATGCACCTGAATTTGTTGAGGCCATTCGAGGAGGCGAGATATTTTTTCTCACCAGACTACGGGGTAATAACGTCATTCCCCTGCTTTTAATTCCGGAACGGAAAAGCTGAAAAAAACTGTCTGGCAGGGGGCTGGAGGTGGCGAACTACATCTCGCACCACATGAGCCGGTGGAGACGAACTGGGGGAGGGGAGGACATTGGAACAAAGCTTGTCTGGTTAAATATGATTTTCTACCCAGGTGACAAGAGAGGAGGAGCAGGAGAAAGCTGGAGGAGGTAGATGGAGATGAGGAAGATGAGATAGATGACCCCAAGCCCCCTGGAAGTACACAGTGAGAGGAGGCAGGAGAGTCCCGTCTGAGTCATTGTGCAGATGGCCCGCAGCATGCTGATTTGCCTGGCTAGTGACAGCCGAATAGTCACCATCCAGCAGAGGGATGACTTCTGCTCTCCACCCTATTGGGACCCTCGCTACCGGTCCAGAATGGGAGCCTTTTTCCCAGCTGTTGAGAGGAGGACAAACTCAAATAAAAGGGAATCCCCGTATCAGTTGGCCGCTTCCTATGTGCGGAAATCGTCCCTCCCCCTGACAGGTCTGACCGGGGGTTTTTTCAGCGTTTCACTTACTACTGGCCACAGCAACTGGGGGAAGGTGGGGGGGGTAGGAGCAGTACCAGCTCCATCAGCAGCAACCTAACTCTGGATCACTGATGAGCAGCTTCTTTCACCCGCCTAGTGAGGAGGGCATTTGCCAGCAGCGGGACAGCGGGCAGGACCTGGAGCAGACCCTGAACCAACAGGTGGTGGCCTACTTGGACAGCACCTGCCACCCCAGTTATGAAGATCCGCTGGACTACTGGCAGCCAAACTGGATTTTGGGGGCCGCAACTTGCCGAGGTTTGCAGTGGAGAAGCTGTCCTGCCCGGCCGTAGTGTGGCATCAGAGCGGGTGTTCAGTGCGGCGGGGGCCAAACGTTACCCCAAGGGGAAACCCCTTGTCCACGGGAAAAAGTGGAACGACTTTACCTTTGTCAAGAGAAAATCAGGCGTGGATCGGCCAGGTTTTCCCACACACCAATGCCTTGGGGCGTCAGACTCCCAATCAGCCAAAGGACGCCTTACCCAAACTGTGAGAAATGGGGCCGGGTTCAAACTACCTGCCCTTAGCCCATTTTTCTGATCCCGCCACACCCCTGATGCCCACCTCTTCTGACATTTTCTCCATGGGGGCCTACCACCATCTTTTAAAAGGGACGGTTTTGGGTACCCACCCCCCAAACTCTGTCATTGTGCCCCCCTCTATGACCTCATGTGCTGCGGGCTGTGGCTTTTGCCGGGGGCCCAAACCCCCCAACTGGGGTCATTGTGCCACTTTTCTGCCTAAATGCTGTGCTGTGGGCGCTGCCGTGACCCCCCAAAAAACCTCTGCCCCATTGTGCCCCCGGGGTCAAACCCATCAGTGCGCTCCCAACACCCCCAAACCTCTGCCCTTTTTTCCGGGGCCCCAACTCGGTGGCCATCTACTTTTTTTTGCCCCCTTTCCAAAAATTTGTCATTGTGCCACTGTTGTTTTTCCAATGCTGCTGCTGGGGCTGCTGCCGGGGGACCTCCACACCTCTGTCATTTTCTGCCCCCTGTCTGACCTCATCTGCTGCCCCATCCCCCATCCCCTTTGTTTTCTGACACTCTGTGGCCAAACAAAGTTTTTGCCCCCCCTCCGGGAATTTGCATTTTTCCCACTGGTTGGGACCTATGCTCCCGTTTTGTGGCTGTTTGCCTTAAACCCCCCAACCATTGATCATTGTGCCACCCCTGGGGCCCCTACCCTGTTTTTGCCCCCTCCATTTTGCCATTTCCTAAACCTTTGCTGCTGCTCCCAAATTGACCCCCCACTCTCTGTCAGTGTCCCAATTTCTGTGCCTCCCAAACTGTTTTGCCCCCCTCCAGAATGTCTTTGGGTGCCACGGGCCCGGGACCTTGTTTGCTGCTGTGGCTCTTGCCGTGGACCCCCACATTTGGGGGCTTTGGGGGAAATCTCTGACCTCTTTCAAAACTGTCCCCGTCACCTCCCCCCTCTGTCATGTGCCACTTTTTGGGCCCTACACTTTTTTTTGGCCACCTCCAGAAATGTCTTTGTGCCACTCTCTGCCTCATGCTGCTGCTGGGCTGCTCCCGTCACCCCACATTGTCAGGGGTGCCCACTGCCCCTTGGACCTAAATGCTGTGTTTGGGGGCTGCCCCCCTTAAACCCCCACCCTCTCGTATTTTACCACTCTGGGCCCTTTAACTCCTTTTTTTTGCCCACCCAAAATTTTGGCGGGGGTGAAACCCTGTTGCCCTTTTCTTTCTGCTGTCTGTGGCGCTGCCATGAATCCACCCCGGGGGTCTTGGGGCCACTCTGGGGCCCCTTTACTCCTTTTTTTTGCCCCCTTTTCCATTTTGGCCACCTCGACCCCCATCCCTGCTGGGGGCCCATGCCAATCCACTCTCTGTCTTTGTCCAACTCTGTGGCCTATTTCTTTTTTTTCCCAAACCTCCGAATGTCTTTGTCCCAAATGTCTAAACCTCATGCTCCCTGCTGTGGGCTGCTGCCGTGACCCCCACACTGTGTCATTTTTTGCCCTCTCTGACCTCATAAAAATTGTTTTGCCGTCCCCCCCCAACCTCTGTCAGTGGGGCCAAATCTGGGGGCCAAATTAACTTTTTTTTTTGGCCACCTCCAGAATGCCCATTGGGGCCCACTCCCCTGCCCTAAATCGCAGCTGTGTCTCCCGCCGTCCCCCTTTCCAACCTCTGTCGGGTGCCATGGCCCTTGACCTCATGCTGGGGGCTGTGGCTGCGGGCCCCGGGGCCTCCACTCTCTTTTCTTTGGGAAACCACTCTGTGGCCACCCCTGTTTTTCCCCACCTCTAGAAATGTCATTGTGCCACGGGTTTGACCTGATGCTGGTTTGTGGGGCTGCTCCCGGAACCTTTCCAAATCTTTTCATTTGTGCCCCCTGGGGCCCCACTCCTTTGTTTTTGCCACCTCCAAAAATGTCATTGTGCCCCTTCTGCCCTAAGGGCGGGCTTTTGGCTGCTGCCGTAAACCCCCCAAAACCCCTGTAATTGTGTTGCCCCAAACCTTGGGGCCCCCTAAACCCTTGTTTTTTTTAGCCTGGCGCTGCCTTGACTTTTTTAAGGCCCAACCCCCGCTTGAGTTTTTTTTTGGCCCAAGTTTTGGGCCCCCTGAAAAGCCCCCCGGGGAATTTTTTAATAGTGAAAGCGTTTTAAAAAGGCCGGCGGCATTTCAATGGTGTCATACTAAAACAAAACCCTTGTATGAAAAACCTTTACCAAGCTCCCTTGCATTTTTTAACCATGGCAAAAACGTTCTAACCACCCTTGCAGGCTGGGGGAAAGCCGGGAAAAATAGCTGTTTTTTAACGGGGAACCCCCGGGACCGGCCCGAAGTAATTGGGGACCCGAAACTAATTTTGTGGGGAAAAATTCGGGGGAAGTCCCCCGAATCCAAATTTTTGGAACTTTCCCCAATTTTGGGTTTCTTGATTTTTTTTTTTTTTAAAAAAAAAATTTTAAATTTAAAAAAAAAAAATTTTATTTTAAAAGGACTCCCTTTTTCCCTTTGTGAGTACTGGGTGAAAACAAAGCATCACAAATTACAAGTTGCTGGGGGGAAACAATCCCAAAAACCCTCCCAAATAGAAGATTTAATTTGCCCTAAAAAGGGGTTTTGGTTCCCACCCACAGGGGGCAAAAACCCTCCCCAAGAAAATAATAACATAAGGTACCAAATTTTGGGGAAGCCTTTGTTTGGGGGGGGCCCTCCCCCTTTTGGGGCAAATACTCTGCCATTTGGATGCCTACTGTTATTATTTTCTTGTCATCATCAAAAACCGGGGTAAAGTCCGGGTTTGGGTTTGGAAGCCTTGGTATATTGGTCCTTTAAAAAAAAAAATAATAATAATAATAATAATAGTATAATGGCAGTTAGATTTTAGGTCTTTTTCTTTCTACAGTGCAAATAGATTTCAGCCCACCTTCCCTTTTTTGTGGATACTTGTTTTTTTCCCGGGGGAATTAAATTTGTTACCTAAACTAAAATGCCCTGCTTTTACTCTTAAAACTCTTTTAGTCTTTTTTTTCAACAATTTTTACATCCCTGCATTTCCAAGCCCATTTAAATGTCATCGGGGAAAGGAAAGTAAAGGGGGGCATCCCAATCCTTTTATAGACCCGCCCAAGTCCAAAAAACCTAGGAATTGTGAGTCGGGGAACGGGCCAGGGCCCTGAAATGGTGAAGAAAAACACCCCTTTAAATAAAAAAACATGTAAACTTTGTTTTTGTCAGAATCGTACTGACCCACAGAATAAAAATATCAAAAATATTTATTTCACCCCACAATTTAGCTATGACAATGCAAGAATAAAATGGTTGTGGCTCATGGACAGTTATGATGGAATAAGCAAAAAAATTTTGGAAAAAAGGGCGAAAAAAGGGTTAAAGGCTTCGAGCACCCGTTTACTTGAAGGTGGCCCAAAAAACTTAAAAATTTAATCAGGACAATAAAAGGCTCATGGTAGGAAAATTTTTGGTTTCTGCAAACAAATGTTGCTTTTATTTCTGAGGCCCCCCTTTAAAGGATTACCCCCTTGAAAGGCGATGTCCCATAATTATAACTTTTTATTATTATTTTTTGTTTGTCTGCTTAAATACATATTTGCAAATAGCTCTGATTGGAGGTCCCCACCATTTTTGTGTATTCACTGCCTATCCAGACCGTGTTTGTGTGGTTATAGACTACAGACAAACTCTGTGTGTAATCCTATCATTCAAGTATGAGTTAGTCACCTGCGTTTTGCTGACCTACTATTGAGCACTGGAGAAAGGATCTGCTTCTCAACCAGGTTAATGTTATTCACACCCACAGCAGGGAATTTATCCTAGAGAAAACTTCGAAGATGCAACTTCTCATAGAAATTACAGCTACAACAGACATATCAGTAGAAGAAGGAAATAGTTTAAGGAGGAATTCCCGTTTGAGAATGACACAAAACATATTGCGCTAAAACCACTTTTGACGCCATATTTTGGATGTAAATGAACTATCATACACCAAAACTAGGCGCATTATATGCAGGGAACGATGTATTGTAATGCGCCTAAAAATGATGCACTGTGCGCAGAAATGTGCCTATTGAGGGGCATAGCACATCATTACAAGTGTATATTTGTTAGGCGTATTTCATATACTTGTAATAATAAGCTATGCGCCTCCGTGCGCGATGTGCCTCGATAGGGGCATTACATACACTTCTAATGATATGCTATGTGCCGCGATTTGCGCTAATCGCGGCAAAAAACATTTCATTGGTAGAGTATGAAATGCCCCTATTGAGGCACATGGCACGCGGAGGCGCATAGCTTATCATTACAAGTATATGAAATGCGCCTAGCACATACTTGTAATGCGCCTAACACATACTTGTAAAATGTGAAATGCGCCTAACACATATACACTTGTAATGATGTGCTATGCGCCTCAATAGGCGTATCCCGTTATGGAGGCGCACAGCGCATCATTTTTAGGCACATGATGTTTACTATGCAAGGTATACCTGACGGCAGATTTTTGATAGGGTCGGACTTTCTGGCGCACTTTACCCTTATTTCATGCGCCTAAAAACTGATGTAGCACTGTCAGTTTTCTGACATCTCGCTCTTAGTAGTTGAGCAAATTGTTCCAGTGAAACACTTGCTTCATTGTTCATGGTTGCATAACACACTTAGTGGTGCAATACACTTGATGGTTCCAGAACAAGCTTAGTAGCATGAATAATTTCTGAATGGTCTTTATACAAGTACACCAGAGTCAGGTTGTACCCTGCCCCAGCCTGCCCACAACCATTCTACAGTCCTCCTATTAGCCTTTGAAAGGCTATTCCATCTATGCATGTCTTTAGGGGTCCAAATCCAGTCACACTATAATGGTTTGCCCTGAGCCTCTGTGGGTCCTTGTGTGGCCTCTACTTGTCCTGTATTTCCTAACTACCTGCAGCTGTGAATGTGCCGCCTTTACTTTGTGCCACACTCATTGTTAGGCACTCATTACATTAGTTTCTCCCAGGTTCTCCTAAATCAGAAGTCAAAAACAGCAAAGTGAAAGTAAAAAAGTGTTATAGTAGTTTTGCACTTACTCTGGGTCCTACAGCAGTAATTAGAATATTCAACTTCTTACTCTGACAGTGCAGGAGATTGTTATCTTTAACAAGATTACAGATAATGCCATGCTTTTCAGTCCTCACAGCAAATTTAACTTTTATTCAGTGAAGCTAATCTTGTTAGATATAATCTGCCAGTGAGGTGCCAGTTACTCCTCGCTCTCTGCTCTCAGCTAATCAGATAATAGACATCTCTGCTAGTGTTGAGCGATTATTATCGACAAAGTTGAAATCGGCCCCAGTTTTTTATGTTGATCGAAATTTTTAGATCATGCGATAATTTAGGTTAAAATCTGTGCATCATCTATTAAGATCGCGCCATTTTCGGCGCTTCCTGTCATTTTGGCGGCCAGCAAATCAGCTTACAGAATAGAGCAGGGTGAGATGTGTGTGCGACGTCATGACTGGAATGTGTATGGTTGCGATTGGCTGGAAAAATCACATGACCTCGTTTTACATAGAACAGCGTTTCCTGTTCAGCCTCAGTGTCTCTCAGCATCTCAGAGCAGAAGGACGTGTGCTCTGCTTGTGTCCAAACAGCTCGCGAAATTAATCTATTTCTTCACAGAGAAAGCTCTACTATTAGCTGTGATCCTTACAACTTAGTTAGATTAGAGATTGGAAGATTTTATGTAGTTAGGTAGAGAATTTTAAAGGAGCATCTACCGCTGTAAAGTCACGGGGGGGAGCGGGGGTGGGGGTCCCGCGGGCGAACACAGACAAGCTCTATAAAGAATACTGGGTAAAGTTCACCAAGACTTAGTGTAGACATTGCACTGCAATAGCTTTATTATTAACAGTTTTCTATTGAAATATTTCCTGGATATCGGGCAGCCTGAACTTATATTAGGATACACATCTTTTCTAGTAACTGCAGGTCTCTTTGTTTGTGCAAAACTCCACTTTAATTATCAGTATACATTTCAGATAGGTGTTCATTTTCAATTTTGCCCATTCCACCTTTGTTCATATATCCACCTTGTACTTAAATTAGAATCCAGAAATTTTTGGGTAGTCAGCAAAATTTAGATAGGTCAATCTTCAAAATATTTTAACCCCACTAAACCCAAATTTCTTCTGCAAAAACCCCCTTTTATTGGAACATAAAACCCGGGGAATTTCGGAAACATTTCACACAAACACACCAACAGCCTTTTCACTCCCCCCCGACGCTTTCTAAAAGGCATGCCCCAAAAATGGGGGGCGAAAATTTGCATCAATTTAACTCCACCGGAATGTCTTTTGGGAAAAAAACCCTTTTTGGGGCCACAATACCCAACATTTTAAAACCCATATGACAAAACAAAAAAAAATTTTTTTAACTTTTTAAAAATCAAAAAACCATTACTTTAAATTACCTTTTAAAAAAATTTAAAAAGAAATCGTTCCTATCATTCATTTCCTAGAGGTCCATGTTTCCCCGAACCAGTATCCCTTTGGGAAAATTCTAACTGAAAATGGGTTTTCAAATGCCTATCTCCACATTTCTAATCCAAAGGGTCACCCCGTTCTATCCCTAAAAACTGAACTTTTGATATATCACTACCATGTATTTCTTGCATTTTGGTAAAAACAAACCTAGGGGCCCCCCATTTTTCTTATTGAATAAAAATTTTCCCGGGAATTTTTTTTAAAAAAACAAGGGACAAGGGTTTAAACCTATATATAAAAGCCGCATTTGCCCCCAATATCGCATAAACCATCCAAAAAATGGGTTACGGCAATTAAAACCCTTTTCCCTTAATACTCTATTGGACCAATTTTAATATATTTCTCATTTCTCATATATCTACAGAATGGCAATTGCCAATTTGGGGTTTTTTCCAATAGGGACTAATCTCTTAACCTTTTTTTTCCCTTTTTTTTTTCCATACCTACTATGTACTAATTCATCCCCGGATTTTTTTTAACAGCCTTCTAAATGAAAATTAAATCGGGAGGGGCCTTTTTTTCCTTTTTAAAATTCTTCATATCTCTTAAAAGATGCCAATCCCTTTCTAATTGAGCTCTTTAAAACCAACATATCACAAAAACAAAAAAAAAAAATAAATCTACCCCATCTTTCCTTTTTTTCCCCTTTTTTTTTTTTATACAACAATTTTTTTTCCTGTCCTTTTCAATTGCCCTATTGAATGCTTTTAAATTTTAAAATTTCCTCACGTTTTCCTCGGATCTAGTCTATCAACAATTTCCATACCTGTTCCCAAAAAATCAAATAATCACTGTTTTTTTCGCCTTTTAAAAAAAAACCCAGCCCAAGGGAGGGTTTTTTTTTACTTTGTTTCCGAATGGAAACTCGTAAAATTCAACCCAACGCATTATTAGCATTAGGGTTTTTCGTAACCACGGGTGAAAATTTACCCTCCTCCAAACTCTACCCTCGCACCCAAAAAATACTACCAAACCCCCCGCCATAATTTTGATGTAAACTGCATATTCACATTATTAAAATTTGGAAATACTCCACAAACTTTAAAAAAATCCCCCTTTTTGCCCAACCATAAAAACAGTATATCGCCAAAAAAAATTTTGGGACCAAATATTTTGATAAAACTTCCCAAAAGGGGGTTTTTTCACTTTTTAAGAAAAATTTTCCTCTTCCCAGAAAACCCCAAAAAACAGGTTCGAAAAAGCGGGGGCGACCGGAGCCCCTATCGCCAGTTCCGGTTCTTTTTTAAACCCCCACTTTTTCTTTTAAAAACAGAATGCGTTATTTCTAACAAAATCCCCAATAACTCACAGACATAATCAATAAATCCCTTTTTCTCTTTTTTGTTTCGGGAAATAAAAAAGATCGAAACCGCTTTTAAACCCCCATCCTCATATGAAATTTCCCTCGTGTAAAAGGCTGACAACATCCAAATTTTTTGCCAGCCCATCCCCCCAAACCCAAACCAATTAAAAAGTGCCCAAATTTTCTTCAATAACGACTTGGAAACCAACAAAATGAGGGGAAAAATTCTCAATAAGGGGCCCGTAATAACCAGCCCAAGATCTTGTGGGGATTTGGTTCTGTAAATAAAACCCAATCCTAAATTTAATGGGGTCCCCCCCCAAGGTAACATTCCATGTCCTTTTTGGATTTTTTTGGTAAAAATTTACCTTTTGGGGTTTTTGAGGGTTTTTCCCCTGAAAAAATTTCTTTTCCCCCGCAAAAAACGTTAGTTTAGAAATTTTTTTTGGATCCCTTTTTCTGAAAATAATTTTTTGTAAATTTACCCTTAAAATCATTTTAGGGCCCTCTCTCAAGTTTTCCCCAAATAAGTTTTTCAATCCCGAAACGGGGCGTTTTGGGCTTCTCTTTAAATAGTTTTTCCGAATCATAATAACTATGTTCCCCAACCCCCCTTGTCCCCCGGGTTTCACTTTTTAAAACTAACCCGAAACTTCGTAAAAAATCAAAACTTTTAAAACCATACAAAAATTAAACCCCTTTAAAGAGAGTAATGACAGCCCGGGCTTCAAGATCCAACATCGAGAGATTAATCACATTTGCCCAAACTCACTTTTTTTTCCCCGCTTGTGAAATTGAAGGCAGGGTTCTCTACTTCCTAAAAAGAGACCCTATTCCTTTTGGAAACCACTCCCCATATTGGGACTTTTTGGGCCCTTTTTTTCCTCCCCCTCAAAGGGTTTCCGTCTAAAGGGAAGGGGTGTTTGCCAACAACTTTTCACGCACCAAAGTCCAAGTCCTGGAGGGTCCCAGGGGGGTTCTTCGGTCCCGCTTAAAATCAGACCCAGAACTTGGTCCAAAGTCCCCCCTTTCTTTTTTTTGGTTCCTTTTTCCCCAAAATCACGGTTTTCTACGGAATGTCCTCCTTTTTCCCCTCTAAATTATCCCCCTGTAAGGTTTCTTCCATAAAAAAAATTTTCGATCATGATCGAAATAAAGCTGCCCCTTTTAGGAACTTTTTTTTTTTTTTTTTTTCCCTTTTATTTCATTTTGAAATGGGTAATTAGCGGTACCCCAAATTTTTTTTTTTGAAAGGAAATTCCATTTTTTTCCCTCAAATGGGTTTTTAACTCCCCTTTAGCTTTTTCCAAAATTCCCCAAACAAATTTTTTCTTCAACCTCTTCCCTTGATTTGTCCGAACCCGACGTAAAGGGTTAAGGTTTTCCAAAAGTGTTTTTTTTTCCCCCTAAATTAAAAAACAAAGGGATAAACCTGAACTGGGGATTATTTTTTTAAAAACTTGTAACCCTTTTTGGGGAAACCCGTTCACTTCCACATATGACCTTAAGTATTTTTTTGTCCAAAAACAAACTGACCTTTTTTTCCCCCCCCAATTTGGCATAAATTTTTAAATTTCCCCTAAAAAATTTTTGACTTATCATTTTAATTTAAACCCCTTTTGTATTCTTTGGAAAAAAAATGTCCCGATATCCCCCTTCCCTTTTCCCAAGGGGAATTTTAAACGGACACCTTTCTCGGAAATCTTCCAAAACCGTTACCGAGGTAGCTGCCTCCATTATTTAAACAATTTTGTCCGGCACTTTAAATCCGTCTCAAACCCCCTAAAAAACATTTTTTGCAAAAAAGGTATCCAAAAGAAATTTCTATCTAATCGTAAGGGGAAAATTTTTAATTCGGGGAAAACCCATAAAAAACCCAAAGGGGGTACCTTTTAACCAAAAAAAGTCCATAAGGACATGGAATGTCCACCTGGGACGACCGATTTTTTTCAGGTAAGGGTCTTTTAACAGAACCATTTTCACAAAAATCTTGACGGGTTTTATTACGCCCATTATTAGAGAATGCCCTTTTTCCGTTTCTTTTGGGATACCAAGTCTTAAATTGAAAAATCTGGACACTCTAATGTGTGCTCGGGTTTTGGGCGGGGAAAACTAAAATTTTTGGGGTTCACCTATACACGAAAAAATTACACATGGGGAAGGGGATAAAAAAAGGCGGTACGATCTTTTTTACCCCAATCAAATAAAAAACAGGGTTTAATTGATTAGGGTTTTGGATTTTTTGGGGATTTGTGTTAAACATAACCATTCTTTTTTAAATTTGAAAAAAGGGTTCAAACAAAGAACGGAACTCCCGTTTGGGGACTCCGGTCTCCCCCGATTTTTGCAAACCCGTTTTGGGCATTCTGGAAAGAATTAATCAAAAATGTGAAAAACCCCCTTTCTAAAGTATAAAGAAATATTAGTCAAGATTTTTTTGACGATATCCCTGTTTTGGTATGGGCTGGGTCAAAGGAGGATTTTTGAAAAGTTTGGGGGAGAAATAAAAATTTTGAATAATTTGAAATATGCATTTTACATCAAATTTTGGGGGCGGTAAAAGGGTTATTATTTTTGGGGATCCCGAGATAGAGATTAGGGGGAAGGGTAATTTTCACCTGGGGTTTAAACAGAAAACCTAATGCTACTAATGCGTTTTTGGCATTAAACTTTTTTTCCCAAATTCGGATCATGAAAAAAAAAATTCCCTCCCCTTTTGGAAATTTTTAAGACAAAAAGGCAAATAAACAGTGATTATTCTGTTTTCGGGAAAACTATGGAACTTATTATAGATTTAAGATCCGGGGGATACAAAGGAAAATTAAAATATCAAAAGCATTTAATGGGGCAATCGGGACAGGACAGGAAAAATTTTTGGGTATAAGAAAAAGAAAAAAGGAAAAAAAGGTAAAATTTAATTTTTTCCTTTAAAATTTTAGTGAATTTTTTTAGTATAAAAAGGGAACCAATTAGAAAGCATTGGCATTTTTTAAAGAGATGAATGAAAAAATTAAAAAGAGAGAAAAAAGTCCCCTCCCAAATATCTTTAAAACGCGTAAAAATATCCGTGTTTAATTAGTCATAAAAGTTATGGAAAAAAAAGGGAAAAAAAGGGTTAAAAGACCCAAGTCCCTTTGGGCAATCACAAATTTTGGTAAATGTTTCCTTCTAAAAATATATGAAAATGAGAAATAATAAAATTTGGGCCCCAAAAAGTATAAGGTAAAGGTTTTTTAAAATTTGCCGAAAAAACCGTTTTTGGGGTATATGCGAAAAGGTTTCAAAATTTGGCGGCTTCAACTAAAATGGGTTAAAACCACCCCGTTTTTTTGTTTAAAGGGAAAAAAATTCTTGGGAACTTTTTTAATTTCAATAAGAACGGAAAGGGGGGCCCCCCTATTTTTTGTTTCCAAATATGCAAGAAATAAAAAGGGTTTAGTGAAAAACCCCCAAATTCATTTGCAGGATAGAACTTGATTTTGGGATAAAAAAATTGGGAAAAAAGGCAAAAAGAAAACTTTGCATTAGAGCCCAAAAATTGGATACGGATAGGGAAAGCATTTCGGCCCTTTCTAGGACTAAAAGATAGGAACGATCACCTTACCATTTAATAAAAAAAATTTTAATGTAAGGGTTTTAAATTTTAAACGAAAAAATTAAGTTTTTTGTCAAAATTTTTTTAAACCCTTGGGGGGTATTGGGGGAAAAACCTTTTTTTGTTTTAATGACATCACGGGGAAATTTAAAATAGATACTTTTAAAAAGGGCCCAATTCCCCCAGGGGCCCTTTGAAAAGCGTGGGAGGAAAATAAAACGGCTGTTGGTTTGGTGTTTGGGAAATGTCCGTTTCCCCCTGAATTTTTATTTTCCCCAAAACCCCAAAGGTTTTTTTTGCAGAAGAATTTTTTGGTAAAATGCCGTAAATACCCCTTTCGAAATTAAAAATTTCCCCTTGTCCCCTACTTTTTTTTTTACTGACACCCCCCCCTCCCTTAAAAAGGGGAACACAATATGGGACACAGAGCCCGTATACTTTTCCCCCCCCCCTTTCGTTTTCCTTTTAAAACAGGTTGATAGGTGCCAAAAAAAAACTTGTATTATCCGAATACTTTACAAAATACGTTTTTTTTTTGCACTTTTGCCCAAGTTCAAAATTTTTCATTGGGCACCTTGCACTTAAATGTGAAGGGCACAATTAGTACCCCCTTAAGGGAATTAAAAATTTGCCAAAATCCCTTTTATTATCCGAAAACATTACAATACGTTTTTTTTGCTTTTTGTGCCGAGTCCAGTTTTTTGTTGATAGACCCCACCTTGCAGTTAAATTTGAATCCAGCAATTGTGTATTTACCACAGGTGAATTGATAGGTGCCAAAAAATACATTTTATTATCGAATACATTACAGATACGTTTTTTTACTTTGGCGCACTACAGCTTTGTTCCTTGAGGCACCTTGCACTTAAATGTGAATACAGCAATTTTGTAATCACCACAGATGAATTGAAAGGTGCCAAAAATACCTTGTATTATCCAAATACATTTCAGATACGTGTTTTTTCACTTTGGCGCAGGCCACCTTTGTTGATAAATCTACTTTGCAGTTAAATTTGAATACAGCAATATTGTAGTCACCACAGGTGAATTGATAGGTGCCAAAAATACCTTTTATTATCCGAATACATTTCAGATACGTGTTTTTTCACTTTGGCGCAGGGCAGCTTTGTTGATAGATCTACTTTGAAGTTATATTTGAATCCAGCAATTTTGTTTTTGATTTGAGGGATTTGAGAATAGCTGTGATTTGCCGTCTTTTAATAAGAGACTTTCCAAAACTCTTCCATACCTTCTCAAATTTTTATATTTCTGTACATGGAGCGAAATTCAGGTGGTAAGCTAGCAAAGAGGGGGGAAGGACATGGAGGTAAAGGTACGAGAGAAGGTGCTCCTTCCAGTGCTGGCAACAACACGCAAGCCAGCGTATCGTCAGTTGCCGGACCGTCAGGCTTGTCATCGCTGGGTCGGTCCAGGAAAGGGATAGTCAATGTCCAGTGAAACTAAAATGGTGGTTGAAAGACTCCTTTTTCCGGCACTTTTAAATCTGGGGGTCATGCAGGTTTGGGGCTCATGCTGCGTTCCAGGACAGGGATATTCAATGTCCAGTTCAAGTAACATGATGGTTCAAATCATTCTGCCTTCTGGCACTTTTTAATTTGTGGGTTATGCAGGTTTAAGGGTCATGCTGTGGTACAAGACAGGGATAGTGAATGTTGTGTGATTTTTTTTTCTGTGGTTTTTATAACCTAAGTGTGTTGCCTAAGATGTATCATGTATACATTTGACTGTTGTGGATGTTAATTCCAGCTTCTCCAGCCCTGTTTGGGTGTAAGAATGAAGGTGTTGTTGCTCTCCCATAGACTTTAATGGTCATCGATCATAATCTACTATCGACTATCAACTATCTTGTCGATGATGGTCGACTATCGACCAATGTATATGGCCAATGTAATCGCTCAACACTAATCTCTGCTCTTAGCTAATAAAACAAGAGTCATCTGTCTGGTATGAAAGTAACCATAGAAACCTGTATGCACCTCAGAGCATTAAAAAACACTCTTCTCTCATGACTAATGTAAAATCTTTTGACCAATGTATTTAGAAAATGTTTTCATTTAGCTGTCCTTTTACATTGAAAGCTAATCTTTGCATTGAGAAAACCACTTTAAAGAACCTGATGTTGAGACCTGTGTGGAACGACAGAAGAGTCCACTGCTTGGAGAGTTAATGGAGATTGAAGGGCTATACTGCTCTTCCAAGACATAGGCTTGTCACGCATCACAGTGACCACAAGCTAACTAGTGACAATTAGAGGTCTGAGGCTGGTAGGGTTTAGTCTGTATTGAGATAGACCTATAGTTGTACAATGAGCCACATGTGTACCTTCAGCCTTCAAGGACTGGGCACTGGGCTGTGGGGATAGTTGGGCTAGTTTGGTTACCATTGGAAGAAAGCTTGTGTTCTAGAGTGTTGGGGAAGTGAGGGAAACCCCCCATGAAAAATTTGGGGGAACAAATCCTTAGGGGGTTAGAAGAAGGAACCCAGGCTGCAAGCAACAAGTGACATTGCGGATTTTTTTAAAGGGGGGCAAGTGACAACCGAGGGGGCTCCCCTTAAAGAGGTTGGAGGCATCATCCAGGCTTGTATTGATTCAATTGCTTTTTCACTTCATAAATCCAGACAGTCGTCATCTAACTTTGCAAGACTTTTTAAAACGCAGTGCAGAAAAAACTACTGTTTTTAAGCGGCACCCTTTTAGGTTCCTGTTTCGAACCCAGTATGTGACCACTGGGACTTGGTAATTCTATAAGCTGCTGGATCCTCTCAAACCAATCGGCTTGAATGAAGTATTAAATAATATCCCAGTTACAGGGGAAATGAGCAGGAAAAAAAAAGTTTCATACAAATGCTCCACAAAAAGGTCTTCTGATCTTATGGCGGGCACACTATATAAAGTAAATAAAATAACATAAAAACACACACAAAAAAATTAAGAAAAAAAGGAAAAAACTGGCAGCCCAAACCAATAATTTTAGCCCCAGCCCTCAAAACCCTAAGGGTAGCATGTATGAACTTTGGTGCTGGCACCCGTTCTAAATAGCTTTAAAACAGTGTAAATCCGCAGAATTTATCACCTGTTCTTTTGCAGAAATACATACAGGGGATGTAGAGCCAATACCAAAGTCTGGCCAGGGACCCCCTTTACCCTGGTCTGGCTGTTCTTCGAGGCAACATACAGGGCAGTGTAGACAATACCACAATCTGCTCAGGGACCACCTTTTTCCCTGGTCTGGTGTTCTTCTGCAGGTCAACATACAGGGGATGTAAGCCAATACCACAAGTCTGGTCAGGCACCCCTTTACCCTGGTCTGCTTTTTTTCTGCAGGGCATACAAAAAGGGGGGTTTTAAAAGCCAAAACCACAAAATCTGGCTAGGCACCACCTTTTCCCTGGTCGGCTGTTTCTTTGCAGGGCTAAACAGGGGGTCTAGAGCCCCAAAAAACAAGTGGCTCAGGCACCCCCTTTACCCGTCTGGCTGTTCTTTTGCAGGTCATACATACAGGGCATGTGTAGAGCCAATACCACAAGTCTGTCTCAGGAAACCACCTTTACCCTGGTCTGGCTGTCTCTTCTGCAGGTCATACATACAGGTCAGTGTAGAGCCAATACCAACAAGTTGGCTCAGGCACCACCTTTACCCTGGTCTGGCTGTTCTTCTGCAGGTCATACATCCCAGGGCAGTGTAGAGCCAATACCACAAGTCTGGCTCAGGAAACACCCTTTACCCTGGTCAGGCTGTTCTTCTGCAGGTCTACATACAGGCGCAGTGTAGAGCCAATACCACAAGTCTGGCTAAAGGCACCCACCTTTACCCTGGTCTGGCTGTTCTTCTGCAGGTCAATATGCAGGTGAAGTGTAGAGCCAATACAACAAGTCTGGCTCAGGCACCACCTTTACCCTGGTCTGTTCTTCTGCAGGTCATACATACAGGTGCAGTGTAGAGATAATACCACAAGTCTGGCTCGGGCAACACTTACCCTGGCTGGCTGTTCTTCTGCAGGTCATGCATTACGGGGCATGTAGAGCCAATCCCACAAGTCTGGCTCAGGCACCACCTTTACCCTGGTCTGGCTGTTCTTCTGCAGGTCAAAACATACAGGCGCATGTAAAACCCAATACCACAATCTGGCTCAGGCACCCCCTTTACCCGGGTCTGGCTGTTCTTCTGCAGTCGCACATACAGGGCATTGTAGTTCCACTACTCTCAGACCACCTTTACTTTGGGCTGGGGTGTTGTAACTGTTCTGCGTATAGGTTTGGCGTCAAACATTCGTAAATGTACCTAATCCTACGCATGTGGTGCGATGTCCCCAAATCTGTGGTGCAATACAAAGTGTCTGGGCTGGTGCCAATTGCACCAAGGTTTGTAGTGTGACTGTCCATACATTTATAGAACAAGGCTAAAAAAGCTTTTGGCACAAAGTACTCCAGAAAACTGGCACAGCCCAATTTTTACTGGGTTTCACTAAACTTTACCTACTGTAGAAATTGGGATGGAAAAATAAACACAATTACAAAACGAATTTTAGCTCTTGATGTTCAAAAAAAAAATTTAATAACAAACTTATAACTTTTTTTTTCCATTTTCCTTGACATTCTAAAAAATCTGATGTAAAAATTACATAAAAAATATGATTTTTTTAGTTTCATTCTTGCTGTTTAAAAAATAAATAAATAAATAAAAATGTATAAAACAGACTTTTTTATCATTTCTAATATAAAAATGACATAAAATTAAGCATATGAAGAAAAAGATAAAAAAAAAATAAAAAAACCCAAATACAAGAAAGGATTAAGACTCAAACCCACGTGTACTAAGGAAAAGGAAATTGGGCGACATGTATGACTGGGGCTGCACCAGAAGTCTGGCATCCTTTCAGCCTGAAAACTGGTGCAGCCCCGTTCGCCCTATTTTTAACCAGGGGCCCCTCCAAAATAAGGTGCGTTTTAAAGCGCCTGCGGGACTTTGAAATGCGCCCTGGGGGTCGGGGGATGCGGGAGGGGGTTTCACTACAACCGTGCAAAGTACACATTTTAAAGCTTCAGTACTGCAAAACCAGGGGGCATTATGCTGGAACGGGAGAGACTTTAAAAGTGGTTTACCTGAGCCGAAGTGGTCCTGTGTCAGAAAGTGCTAAACATGACCCGGGGTAGAACAGGGTTTAATTCAGGGGCCACTCACTGCCAAAGTCGCAAAAAAAGGCACCTAGGTGCCAAAAATAACATTTGCCCCAAAAATGTTTGGGGGAATGGGATAAAAGGGAAAAAAAGGCAATCAGGAATGGGGAATGGTGATGGACCCCTTTTTTCAACGGTTTTTTAAGGGGGGCGGCAATAGGGTGTTTGATTTTTATTCTTCCTGCCTTATCTGCAATTTTTCCTAGAAAAAGTTTTGGTTGTATCTACATTTTTGTACAATCACTACGGGTATATGATTATCCCCTTATATGGAAGAGAAGAAACACAAACATAATGCAATATTGGGAAAAATTAGGGGAGGAGAAATTGTGACTGCTTCATAGGTAAGGCCCCCTAGACTCTGAACCTGAGGCTCTATGAAACACAGGCGAACACAAATAAGCCATCTCCATAGAAAGCTTGACTATCTGTAGGTACATAAAAATTTATGTCAACCTATGTTTTTTCATGATCTAGCCCCACATTCCTTTTTAAAGTTAAAGGGGTTGTCTCACTCCATTGATTCATCTTACCTCAGTCCTGTTTTCTTGGTTTCATTTTGAATTCAGGGATGTGTTTACTGTTTACTACTGGCTACAGTAAATGCCGGGTCTGTAGCTATAGCAACCAGTGCTAGCAGCCTATCATGAGAGATTGAACAGGCCTGTAGCTATAGTGACTTGAGGAGCTGATGCAGCCCATACAAGAGGGGATATCTAGGAATAGGTAGGACACTGATAATGGACACATTTTACAAAGTGACTTGTTTTTGCAAGATCTTTAATAGAAAAAGCAATTCTTGTAGTGAGACAACCCCTTTAAAAAGAAGCTCAGAATTCAAGGGCAAACTGTTTTTTTTTTCCAAGCTAATGATGCCAATCATACCATTGGTATACACGGCTGTGTTCAGTGTTAATCAGTATCAAAGATCTTCTTTAGGCACATGTAATTTTGGATCGCTACGTGGAATATTTTATACCCTAAAATAATACAGAGCATTTTTTTTTTAATGCAATTCAGAGTTTGGCTGCTTCTGCTGATGTTTGTGATGAAATCACTACAGTATATTAATGCATGTTGATGTTTTGTTCAACAATAAATGTGAATTATTGTTCATAGAAAAAAAAAACATCCCCTAAAAAGAAGTCTTAGCTCGTCTTTAGGAGCAAAAATTAATATAAGACACTGTCTTATTTTAGGGGAAACAGGTTATGATATATGCATAGAAATGTAAAGAAATGTGGCGGTGCTGATGCTTTCTATTGCTAGTGGCTTATGAGCAGCGGCTGTAAACATGCAGCCCATTACAAGGTCACTGACAGAGGCTGTGCAGACGCTGCTTCAATGATGACAACATAGCACGTTAAGTACTGTCCTGCTGTGCGGCTTTCCTTCAAACAGCTGAAAGTGTTTATAATTTGTACAAGAGTGTGACAAATAGCTGCTCCTTTATTGAGCCTCCTCATCACATCTGATAGATGGCAGCTCCTTTTAACTCACACTAAAGCACTGCTGGCAAAACAACCTTCAAAAAAAGTACAAATTACTTAAGATAAAAGTACTGGAGTTTTTACGGAGATGGATTCTCCCCCTCCGCCCGAGACCTTTTCATGTTTACAAAGTCTTTGGACTTTCATTACATAACTTACTTAAAAGTGACTTAGGACATGTTCAAACAATGTATTTGCGGAGTGTGCCTTGGCAGGTAATTGCACCGAAGTACGTCCCGCAAATACGGCAAAATCAATTAACAAGGACAGCCTTCATTGATGGCTGCATAAAATCACCTTCATCGTTCAGACGACGGTGATTCTGCAATCGTATTTCTTGGCCCATAGTGCATGCCTGTAAAAAGAAGGGGAAAAGAGAACTATACAAAGCAGAGAGCTGCCACATGTTGTAAGTACGTGATGGCCAGTGCATACTTTGAACAGTGAGACTGAAGGCGCATTGCGGCGCGTACCTGTGAGTATTTTGCCAACTATTTTAAGGGGTCGGAAACGGCTCTAACCCCATAAGCCCCAGGCCTGAAAAGTAGTTAATGACCAGAACATTTTTTTAGTTTTTGCCTCCTTGCTTCTCAACAGTTGTAACTTTTTTTAATGACACAGTTGTATGAGGCCTCATTTTATTCAGGACAAGTTGTACTTTATGGGGGAATAGTTTAAATTCACTTCTAAATAATTGCAGAATTTTTTTTTTTTCAATTTTTTTTACACCATTCACATTTCACACTTAATAACTCGTTAGATTAATTTTACAGGTTATTACGGTTGTGTGGATACCTAATATGTGTAGGGTTTTTTCGTGTGGGTAATGTATGCACAATTTTTTATTAAATATTTATTTTTATTTTTTTACTTTTTAAATATTTTTTTTACACTTTTTTATGTTTTTTACTTTTTTTTAAAATCCCATGAAGGAAGAACTGTTTTACTTTTTTTTTACACTTGGCAATGTATTAGCATATTCATATATGCTAATACATTAGAATCTGTGTCAGTCTGACACAGACAGTGATCAGGACAGCACACAGTCCTCCCTGATCACTGGCTTGTTACACAGATAGCCCTAGGGCTACTCTAGGTCCTCAGGGCTTACTATGCAGCCATTCCGCGGGCTTTGTCGGGTCACCAGGTGTTTAGATCACCCGACAGAGCAGGGAAACTCTTTGATTGCGCTGTGGTGATGAACTGTGGCAATCAAAGGGTTAAAGCACCGGGGAGCGGAGGTTTCCTGTGCTCCCCAGTGCTTGCAGGAGCTGCTCTGGGATCAGGGCTGTGTAGTACAGGCCTGTTCTCGGCGCTGCTGTAGCGCCGGGCGCCGCAAACTCCGATGTCTGCCGCAATACCAAAAGACGTCGCTGCAGACGAACGACCTGTATTAGCCGACTACAAAAGTCAGCGGGCGGTCGTTAAGGAGTTAAACATGTAGGCATCAATACACAAAGAATATTGCCCACTGCATTGCTGTTTGGATTTCAGAGTTAGGAGCAGATCCTATCTCCTGCTTGCAAAAGACGTAGCAGCAGACGAACGACATGAAATGCCCGACGTCAAAAGACGGTGGGCCGGTCGTTAAGGAGTTAAAGAAGGCAATTAATTTTATTATAATAATTCAATGATTACAAAAGAAGAGTGTGATATTGCGTACACTTTTCCATAACATAGATTACAAAGGCAAAGCACGCAGAATATGGATTACAAATACTTACATTACACCCTATACAGGAAAAACCTTAACCAGGAATGACACTTCATCTATCCAGAACATCAGCTGTGAGAAACAGAACAGCGAGGATAGAGAGATTCCTGGGAGCCACACTGTGGCGGTGGGGCATCCCTCTATAGCCCACAGTTATCAAGCTTCTGACCTCTCAGCACTCTTCACCAGTTTATATATTACAACAAAGGCTCAGGCAACCAAGTGTTACAGAAGCTCTGACAGGTTTAATTTGTCTGGTGTAGAAGTCCACTTCTGAGTGGCCAGCTCTTCAGACGTCAACCAACACTTGACAAATACCTCACCGGATGAAACATGCCAAAAGCTTCTGGAACCATCATTTCTCCCTAAACATTGCTGGGTAGTAATTATAAACATGAGCTGTTTTCACTAATATAAAGCGATGTAGCTACATGGTAAACATAACTCATTCTCACTAAACACTGATGAGAACCATGTGATATTGAACCCCAGGTGCTGGGAAAATTACAGACAATACTATCTAATGCAAGCTAAAACTGTTCTTAAAGGGGCACTACCAATATGGATTCCCGATGGCACTACAGTGCGTGGTACCATACACTGTCTGAACGGACCCTTAAAGGGGTTCAGAGGTGTAATTGAAGCTCGGGGGCCCTAGTGCAAAAAGTGAAATAGGCCCCCCAGCTACCATGTGTCACTTACAATTCTGATATCTCCTTATGTGGCATGAGGGCTTTTGGGCTCCCTTAGGCTGCAGGGCCTGGTAGCTACTGAAGGGGTTGTCTTACTTCAGACATTGATGTCAGTAAGATGCGCCTTCAATGTCAGAGAGGTGTTGGACCAACTTCTATCTTGAGAATGAGCCCTGAAACCCCTCCATTTTGAATGCAGAGGCAGTCAGGACTCAAACATTGAAATCAACGGGAGTTCCAAGTGCAGCCAAAGAGCGGTGAGTTCATTCTCAAGATACAATATGTCATCAGTTATAGATAGGTGCAAATTCCACACTGCTTGGCTGTACCCAGAACTCCTATTGATTTCAATACGAGAGTCCCAACCACCCTTCTGATCAGAATGGAGAGTTTTCGGGGCTTGTTCTCGAGATAGACGTGGGACCCACACCTATCTGACATCCTAGCGATATACTACCAATACCTGGGGAGACATGTATAATTGGGCTTTTTACCCTTTTCTGCCGTCAAATGCACCAAAGTGAGACGGCTCCGATGTCTAATGCGCCTAACGAATGTGTTAGGCGCATTGTTCGTAAGACTTAAAGGGGTTGTCTCACTACAAGGATTGCTTTTTTTATGTTAAAGATCTTGCAAAAACAAGTCACTTTGCAATATATGTCAATTAGCAGTCTCCTACCTATTCTGAGATATCCCCTCTTGTATGGGTAGCATCAGCTCCTCAGGTCGCTATAGCTACAGACCTGTTTGATACCTTCTGATAGGCTGCCAGCACTGGTTGCTATAGCTACAGACCTGGTTTCTACTGCAGCCAGTAAGCCAGTAAACACGCCCCTGAATTCAAAGTGAAACCAAGAAAACAGGACTGAGGTAAGATGAATCAATGTAGTGAAACAACCCCTTTAACACTTTTTAATGAGGGGGCGTTGCACCACACTCGTTTTATTAGACACTTATATGAATGTGGTTCGGCAAAACTAGGCGCATTACTGCTCGGACAGGCAGACCTATCTCTATGTGGTCTGCCTGAGCCTGAGGAGTTGAAATGGAGCTGGAATTGCTGTTATGGAAAAAAATGTCCAATATTTATCAACTTACACCAGTAGAATAATAAAAAATAATTTATGATGATTAACAAACTATATAAAATTTAATTATTTAAATTTAATAAAAATGTTATCATATAAAATATAAAAATATATAATATCCCAGAAATATAAAAATATCTCCTATAAAATATATACAACCCCTTTAAGATGGAGTTGAAGGATACCTATCACTTTTAGCTATCATATCGTAATGACATACCAGACGTTTGATCAGTGTGTGTTGGATTGGCCCACTGGAGTACTAGATAATACTCTAATGGGCCCGAGTTCTGATACAATAATAAACTCATAACATATTAGGGCAAAAAAAGGTCTAGGAAAAGAAAACCACGTTTGGAGCTGAGTTCAGAAGCAATTACCAGATATCCTTTAGAACCCTATATTTGCACATGTTGTACATGTATATATCCTGTATAAATAGAGGGTGGGCTCTCAAATAATTTCCTTTAGTAGGCCCAAGGAACTTCAGTCCGACCTTGGTGGGATTTGCGTGCTTTGACAAGCAGTCATGGAAATGAAGGGGCCAGGGTTGCAGGTGATGCATAAAGGTGCGGCCTACTCAGTGTCAGACTGAGGTGCCTAGGGCCCACAGGTGGAGTTGACTCTAGGGACCCACCAGTTGAGTTTTTATGGGCCCACCAATGGAATTTATTTTTGGGGCCCACCCTACAGCTACTGTAAATGCCTGTAGATGCCTTCTATATGCTTCTTGCTTTTTGCCTCTCTTTCTATGCTTTTTTGCTTCTTCCGAGTATGTATATGCAGTTTAAAACAACTTTAGGTCTACCATGCTCAGTGGCCCACCGGTGGTTTCCCCTATTCCCCTGTGAGCCAGTCTAAGCCTGGGCCTACTGCTGATGGTGATAGGATGAGAGATGTGGAGCATTTTGTATAGGAAGGACTTACAGAAACAGTCTCTCTCTTTCTCTCTTTTTCTCACTCTCATGTGAGAATAGTAGCAGCAGATGATGAGGGGGATTTAGTGCAACACAATATACTATACTATGCTGCACTAGTTCCCCCTCATCAGACATGTTCCTGCTACTAATATACTCTGTGATGCACTAAAGCATCCTCCAAAGTCTCTTGTCTCTCTTTGGGACTGTTCATTGGGGACGGTGGTAGAGCCGTGGTGCTGTCTTCTGCATCTCACCTGTGGGTCGGGAGTCTCCCATTCTGTTCACATATTGTCTCCATGAGCCTCTGATTCTCTTCTAAATTTGTCCCCAGTGTTTAGAGCTCTTGGTCACAGTGTCAGTCTAAATATAGGCTTTGAGAACCCTCCAACTCTTAAAGGGGTATTCTCAGCACATTGATTAGCTTTAAACATGTAGGCAAATGTAAATAAAGAGTTAGAAGTCCAGTTACTTCTGTAGAACCGCCCCCAGCCTGACAAGAAGTAGGAGTCTTAAACTGTATAACCGCCCACAGCCTGACCAGGAAGTAGGAGCCTGAAGCTGTAGAACCGCCAACAGCCTGAATAGGAAGTGGGAGCCTGAAGCTGTAGAACCACCAACAGCCTAAACAGTGGTTGTCTGAAGGTGTAGAACCTCCCACAACCTGACCAGAAAGTGGGAGCCTGAAGGTGTAGAACCTCCCACAACCTGACAAGAAAGTGGGAGCCTGAAGCTGTAGAACCACCCACAGCCTGACCAGAAAGTGGGAGTCTGAAGCTGTAGAACCTCCCAGAACCTGACCAGAAAGTGGGAGCTTGAAGCTGTAGAACCACCCACAACCTGACCAGGAAGTGGGAGCATGCAGCTGTAGAACTACACACAACCTGACCAAGAAGTGGGAGCATGAAGCTGTAGAACCACTCAAAGTCTGAACAGCAAGTGGGAGCCTGAAACAGCATGGGTAGACAACCCCTTTAAGGTCTGCTCTATCTCCCTCTCTCTGCTTACTGCACTCATATATTTTCCGGGGTTTTTCACTAACCAGTCCCAGCTCTGCATTTCAGAAAACCTGCAGTTACTTCATGCTAGCCATATTTAGTGCAGCAGAAAACAGCTGATAGGTTTCCTTTAATGACCCCATATATCTTAATAGGGTAGAAAGGAAGCAATAGTCTATAGAAGAAAATCCCTTGAAATGATTACCATTGATAGGTCCCAATCATATCAAGATGTACTGAGAAAAAACCTCCAACAGTGTAATACATGATATTTTACTCTTCAAACGTTCCTGGGGCGGAACATATATTTCACTTGTGATTCAAGAACATTGCAGTGCTAAGAAATCTTTAGCGAATCCGTCTCTTTACATGCTGACATGAATTTTTGGACCAATGAGGGTAAAATGAAGCAAACGACATTTGCAGAAAATGTATGTGACATATGAATTTTGCAGCACACCAGTCGCTAGTCCCTGGCAGCCTCATGAAGCTGTGGCTGGCATACACTATGACATGAAGCAGACTCAGGCTCTTCTGCTCTTCTAAAAGTGTCGCATTACATTAGACATTCGAGTACCACAGGCAAACATTTGTCTGCGTGCCTACGCATTTATCATAATTTCTGGGGAAACCCCCGTCAAAAAAAGCAAAAAATGTACAAAACCACTTAAACTTTTTACATTAGTAAAATGCTAAATGGGGTGTAAAGGAGCGTAGCTGGAAAAGGTCTAGAAAGTGTCTGAATTATTTCAAGTTCTTTTTTTGTGCTTTACCGTCAGAAAAGTTTGAACTTGTTCTGAAGTAAAGAAAGTATTGTTCCATTTATCAAATACGACCCTAATCAAAAAATTCCTTTTCTTTCTAAAATTAACCATCTCATTGTATCTATCTATTTCATATCTTCCTATATCTATCTTTTATCTATCTATCTATCACTATCTAAAATCTACTACTATTTCTTTTATCTTCTCATATTATTATCTCAATCTATTTATCCATAGTATCAACTAGAAAAGTTTTAACTTGTTCTGAAGTAAAGGAAATATTGTTCCATTTATCTAACTACGACCCATATATCTATAAATTCAATTTCTTTCTATCTATCCATCTCATATTTTTATCTATCTTTTTTCTCCACTATCTTTTATTCATCTTCAAATTCAATCTATCTTTCCCATATTATCTATCTATCTATCTATCTATTATTCTCTACTATCTATCTATCTCTATTTATCATTATTATCTATCTTCTTCATCTATATCTATCTATTGTTATTACCCAAAATCTATCTTTTCATCTTCTATCTATTTTTTTCTAACTACACCCAAATACAATAAATTCCTTTAAATTTTTTTTTCATCTACCCATCTCATAATACCATATGTATCTATAAATTTTCTATCTATCTATCTATCTATCTATCTACCTATCCTATCGATTTGTTTTTCCCATATGTATTATTTTTTTCAAAATTGTCATCTTTTCTACATTCAAAACTATCCTTCATATCATCTATTCATATGATCTCATATCTATTTATCTTTTTCTAACTTCTATCTTCTATCTATCTATTAATCTATCTATCTTCTTTTATCAAAAATTTATATCTTTTCTATTCTTATTCTATCTCTCCCTATACTAAATATCTTCTTCTATCTTCATCTATTTATCTTCAAACTATCTATTTTCCCTATCTAATTATCTTTACTCCCCTATTTATTTATTTATCTTTCTATTTAGCTATCAACCTTGAACTAACATCTCCCCTTTCTGTCCACACTACTAACAACCCACCACATCTTTTAATTTAACTTAAAGGGGTTTTATCTCTGCAAAGATTAGCTTTCAAAGTGTAATGATTGAATAATTTTTCAAGTATATTATCCTTTTGTTTTTTATTTTATCGCAGAAAAAGAAATTCATGCTCCAAGTCACACATGTTTCTATTTTTTATCCCCTACTCTACTATTGATTAGAGCAGGGAAGGAGTTGACGCACCTTGGGGAAGATCTCACTTCCAGCAGACAAATTATCTCTAACAAGATTAGCTTCTATTTACAGACAAGCAATTGTTATCATTCCTCAGAGCACATGGAGCTTTTGTTTACTAAATATTAAATCTCCTACACTTATGTTTTGTATTGTCTCAGAGTTTAGGAACAAAATATGCAATCCTGCTGTAGAAAACCCACTCGAGACGAAAGTGAAAGAAAATTTGCCTGTGGCTATAAAAAGCTGGTGAGTAAAACCCTTTTAAAATCCATGCCCTCCTGAACCTTTTTTGGGGACTGCACACCCCTCCCAAGTCATGTGGCCCTACCCTAAGCTGCAAACCAGCCTAAATCCTTGCTATCTAACTAAATTAAAAAAACCAACGTTTTTGTCTTTTTTTAAAACAGGGTGTGAAACGCCCACCATGCATGGAGAAAAGGGAAGAGGATCATTAACATTAACAGCCTGTTGATCCCCTGAAGCAGCAATCAATCCCCACCAGCCATTTCCTATACAATTGAGTTTGCACAATGCTGAGAAGGAGACTTGAACCATTCATTCTTCCCTGTAAGTATGTTTTAGTTCAATAATATTTCTGGGATGCCTTGCTTAAATAGCCCTAACAGCGTCACAAATTTTTTGGGTTTAAAAGGGGGGGGGGTTTCCGCTCTTCAGTTGGGGCGCTCCCATTCCCCAAATCCAGGGGCTTTCTTCCCCCCCAGCTGGGTGTTTCTTAAACCTTTTTTCATCACCCCCTTCACGTTCATGTTGGGCTCCTGGCCCCACCCCCCCCCCCCAAAATTTCCACCCCCTCCTCCCCATGCTTTTTATTTTGTAAGAGCTTTTTCATACCCCAACCTGCATTCAGTAAAAACAGTCTTTATGAATTTGCATATTCCACACTGTAGGTTTTTACAGTTGAATCCCCAGAGCACAATTGTCTCCCTTATGTTTATTAAGGCACCAATGCACACTTGTGCGTTTTTTCTGATTTTAAAACGAGTGCGTGCCAATGAGGGGCAGTTTGATATTAGGTGAAATTTTTGTGGCCCCCTTTCTCGCGGGGGGATTAAAACACCGTGGCACAATTTGCGTTTTTTGGGAAATTTATAAAAAGCAGCTGCGGGTTAAAAAAGGGGGCAGTTCTTTTAGAGTAAATTGTTGTTGGCCCCCCAATTTGAAGAGACGAATGCAAGGGGGGGGCAGAATGCAAAACTGGGGGGGGGGGGGGACAGAACAGAATGTAAAATTATAGAGGTGTCAGCTAATGAAAGCAAGGAGGGGGATCGGGCCCCCATGGAGAAGTTTGTTTTCAGAAAACGAAGATAAAATAATTGAAAAAAAAGAACTTTGCTAACATCCAATTGACATCCAATTTAAAGTTGCTTGTTTTCACTGTCCCCTTATTCTGAAGACCATTTAATGAAATGATACAACCCCTTTAAGGTCAGGCCTCGTACTCGAATCTTCCAAAACACAAATCTTGTCTTTTTAACCATTTTTTAGTTGATTTACTTGTGTGCTTTAGGTCATTGTCTTATTGCATCATCCTTTTCAACTTGAGGTCATGGATTTTGACCCTAATTTTGTCCTGTAAAATGTTTGTATAAACTTTTGAATATACTTTTCCCTTAAAGGGGTTTTCTCACCATGCTGTTTCACAGAGCCACAGGCAGCTTCAGACTCACACTCCCTGGTCATGCTGTGGGCGGGTCTAAAGCAGTGTTTGGCATATCAGCTCGGCTATTCTTAGCTAATCCTGTTATATTAAAATAAGTGCAGGAGATGATAAAACTGTAGTGCACAATGATAGTGAGCTCTAAGGAGTGAAAACGTGTCCTTATGTTAAAGAAACAAAGCTCCATGTAACGATCTGGCGGTAACAGTCTGATTATCGGTAAACGGGTGTGGATCTACTGTGATCACCGCAGGCGAAATGGTATAGATGGAGATCCACGCCAGTGAGCATAGTCAAAGGGGCAACTGGTCTTCACCTGAGCCCACCGCAAGGCCGGACATAGTTGTGGGCAACCACCAGGTTGCTACCTTTGATGTGGCTACCTGCGGTGACAGCCGAGGTGCAAGACAGGAACACCAAACCCTGGGAGCAATGATGGCAGGAACATAACAGGAGGAAGCCTTCAGGTGCCAGGTGGTGGCAGGCAGGTGCAGCAACAGGTAACAGCAGGTAAACGTATGCATAAGCAGGATACAGCAGGAACGGCAGGAAACAGGACACGTCCAACGGCAGAGATACAGCAGGTACTGGACAGGTACAATGGCAGGAAAACGGCATGAATCAGATCAGGTACAACAGCAGGTAAATGGCAGGAATCAAGACAGGAACAAGGAAAGCAGATTAACAGCAGACAGGTGGTCAGGAGCTCTGATGGAATGCACAGACTGACTAAAGGCATCACAGGGGTTAAGCACTGACTAGCAGCACCCAGGTCAGGAGCTCTGGTGTACTGAACAGAATGCACAAACATGCAACAATGAACTGACCCAGAATAAAGGACAGGAAGTTCCTCTTATACCAAGGGGTCACAGGTAAAGAGGAAGGCAATCAGGACAGAGAACCTATAAAGGGCAGGAAGCTGCCGTGCACACATCCTAGGAGGCGCAGTGCATGCACAGGATCCCAGGAAGGAGGAGCGAGGGCCGATAACTATAAGGACACATTTGCAGCAAACAGGAAAACATTCTGCTGAGAACCCAGCACAGGAATCCATAGTGAAGACAAGGCAGGCACGAACACGCTGACGGTCCACAGCAGGGACCGCGGCGTGAACCGTGACACTTTGTTTCTAGAGACTACACACAGCAGGGAGTGACATCACCATGGATAGACAGCAACTTCTAGCTCATCAGATGAGAGAGATGGTCTGCAAGCAAGAGAAACTTGTGTGCACTCAGAAAAGATAATATCTCTCTCATCTCCTCAATAAAGCAAAATAAAAAAGCAATGTATTTAATAGTCTTCATTTATCTTTCCCTACATGTTGAAAGCTAATCATTGTAATAAGAAAACCCTTTTAACTTTTGCAATGCACCAAGGCTTTGAGGAAGCAAAGCAACTCCAAGCCATGATGCTCCCTTGTCCACGCTTCACCTTTAGGATGAAGTTTTGGTGTTGGTGTGCAGTGTTCTTTTTCCACCAAATATGGCATTTGTGCTATAAAGTGGAATGTTTCTCTTCTCTGTTTATAATTATATTCCCAGAAGCACTGTGGAAAACCTGTGATGGACAATGTTTTTTGGGTTTTGGATACCAGCAGCCTCCCTGGTGTGGTCCTTCTATGAACTTCATTATTTAGTGTTTTTCTAATGGTGGACACATGAACAGAGGTTTTAGTATGTTACATAGTTACATAGTATGATTGAAAAAAGACTTATGTCCATCGAGTTCAACCAAGGGTTGAGAAAATGTGGGTGAAGGGAGATCCTTTCCTACTGATGAATGCTTTGAAACCCATTAGGCAAGAACCAATAGGCTCTAAGAAAGATTTCATTTCTGATCCCAGAGTTGCCTTCAGACTGGATATAGAATTTTATATGGTTACATACTAATTCATATTTTTTAGTTTCAGGTAGTTATCTTGAAACTTGTAACTGTTTCTGCTGTGACCAGCTCCTCAGGTGGCTATTTCACAGATTTACTGTTCTCACAGTGAAGAACGCTTTTCTCCTCTGGAGACTGAATCCATTATTCTCCAGCCAAAGGGAATGTCCCCATTGTCTTTAGAGGGAACTTTACAAGAATTAGTTTTTTCCCCATACTTTTTGTAGGGACCATTTATATACTTATACATATAAATGTTGAAGAGCCTTTTGTAGGGATTTTGCTTTAGCTCTCACCTCCTTGAGGATTTCCTGCTATGCTTTAATAGGTTTTAGCTCTTTTAGCATTTTCTATGTTCTTGAATCTTTAGAACCTATCTTTTCAGTTTTTTTGAATATTTTGATACCAGTTATATTTACTTGAGATGAACAGACATGTCCGTGACCAGGCTTTATTTGGTGGGTAAAGCACATATAAAGGGAATTCTTTATCAGAGTGTACCGGCCACTGGAGTAGACGGTAATGACCGTTGATGTGTGGATCCATGTGTGTAAGCCACAACAGGTAGCAGAGTCTAAGGGAACTGTAGTCTTCACCAGAACCTGTTGTAAGGCGGGTTGGGCTTGATGTGGTAAGAGACCCCCAGGTCGCTACCACTGACATGACTTGATTGCGGTAACAGCAGAGGTGCATCGTGATAAAAAATCGTAAGGCAGGCTTGTGGTCAGAAACATGCAAGAGTCAAACAGAGCTTAGTCAGTACGCTGAGGCAGGGTTCTGGATACAAGGTAAGACGAGGACAATACATAGAGCTTTCTCTAAGGCACAGGGTGCTGTAGATCTGACAAGGAAGCACGGGAGGTGGCTTGGAGATACAGAGTCAGTGCCCGGCAATTATCCAATAACCGATGCGCTGGCCCTTTAAATTTCACTGAGCCTGCGCGCTCGGACCATATCGAGTGGTGGCACACACACCATATGACAGGGGAGAGCAGGGGAGCAGGAATATGGATAGATGAGTCCCGGCCAGCAGCGCAAGTGCACCCGTAGCCTTGTATGCGGACCGCGGGGTGGCTCGTAATACAGAGATTCACTTAATTTTTCCAAAGAAAATAGACTCAGAAAACACTTTCAAAACAAATGAACTTTCATTTGCTCTCATAACTTTTCAACTTAAATATAAGCCTTTCTCAAGCAAATAAAAACTCATATATGAGCTTAAATGTTGGAAGGGGGAATAAAAGTTTGATTTGGAAGTGTTGCCTGATTTTTTGTTTTCTTTTAATTACATACAGACTGTGGTAGTTTGAGTCTGGTGAAGTGTGCACTGTTTCACAAGGTTGAAACTCTCCTGCTAGTTCATACTCTCCTGTTTATTAGGTTAGCCGAAGTTACTGTGTTATGTCTGTCTTGTTGTCTGTGTTTGTTTGGAGTAGTTGCATGGCAAGTTCTTTGGATCCTTGCTTGTCAACTGACCTGGCGGCATACCTGAACTCATTAGCATGCTCTATAAAGCTCAGCTGAAAATGGTGTATACATCTTGTCTAGTTCTGTTATGTTTGATTGTGATCCCCTGTCAACTCAGTTGTGTCAGATTGAAGTATCTTGTTCTTTGTCTTCTTTGGCCTAGTTTTGGACTTTGTCGTATTTGAGAAACATAGATTTCATGTTGGTCTAGTTTCTGCTTGGCCCTGTCCAAGGGCTGTTGTGTCTTAAAGCCATTTGATGTAATAGTGTCTGGTATAACCTAGGGACATATATGGGTGAAATATTTTAGGGGCAACATCAGAGACAGAGGTTCAAGTGTTGGGGTTAGTCATAGGACAAACTTCTGAGGGTAGCATCAGGGACAGTTATCTAGGGACAGTTACTGTAATCACTCTTCCATTCCTGGAGATCACATACATTGAATCTTCATCAAACATTGCACTGCCTGCTGCCTCTTGCCAAACTATCCAATGAGTCTTTTTATTGATATGCCTCATAGTGCTATTTCATGTGACTGCTGGTGGACTTCTCTATGTTGCTTGTTTTTACATGTATCCTTATTCTTCTTTCTGAGCTGCTCTTTTCCTGCTTTAATTAATTGTTCCATCTGCCCTGTTGGTGTTTGCTCAATGTGTTCAGTAGAAGAGCTAAGATGTACAACTATTTGTGTTAGTAGTTAAGTTAGATTGTTTTTGTCTATAATTATAACAAGGGATGAGCGAATCAAATCTGACGAAGTGGAATTCATTTCGAATTTCAGGAAAAATTAGATTTTAAATGAAGCCGAATTTCCTGGCGATTCATGGTAACGAATCATCTTTTTTTCTAAAATGGCCGTGAACACATGTCGTGACATGGGGTAAAGAACTATGGGAAAAAGAAGGAACGTGATGTCATCGCCCTATAAATAGTCCAGCCACTTTACATTCTGCCACTTGCCACTGTGTACTTTGTCACGATTCTTACACGCACTAGTTTCACCGGGCCCAAAAATCTTTTTTTTTTTTAAAGTTTTTGGGGTGAAATACCTTTCAACTACACAGTGGTGGTTGTGGTGTGTGTGTGTGGTGTGTGTGTGTGTGTGTGTGTGTTGTGTGTGGACGATACAACTATTTTTTTAACCCAAGATTTTTTTTTGGGGGAAATTCCTCTGTGCCAAAAATTTTCTTTATTCACTTATTTGGTGAACGATTTTAAAAAAAAACAGTATGTGTATTTTCAAAAACACCCCCCCCCATTACAGGCGGTTTTTTTTTGGAATTTGTTCTCTGTGAAAAAGAGTTTTTTTTTTTAACTTAAAAGGGTGAAAACACCTTTGAAATACAGACTTGTGTATTTTTTCATATGCACAAAATTTCCAACAGGCATTTTTATTTTTTTTTGGGGATATTGATCTCTGCGCCAAAGAGTTACTTTTTTCACTTAAGGGCCCTTTCCCCGGCTTTTTCCCCGACGGATTTGGAGCGTATTAGCTCACAATCCCCCCGTGAATAAGGGGCGGGGGGGGGCGGGGCCCGGACGCGGGGGGGGGGCCGCCCCGGCCCATAGACAATGTTTTGTTTACGGCGCGTCCGCCCCGTAAATAATGTGAGTCACTTTCTCCCCCGGGGCGGATTCGCCGAGCGGGGAGGAGCGGGAATCACGTTCTCTATGAAGCAGTGGATTACAATGACGGGAGATTGGGCGCCTTTTACTAACCCAAAAACCCGGGGCGGGAACGGCGCCAATCCGTCCCCAAAATAAGCCGTGTAAAACGGGGCCCATAAGGTGAACCACCTTTGAAAATACAGTTGTGTATTTGTTTTTACAAAATCTCCTTTTTAAGGGTTTTGGTTATTTTTTGGGGTTATTTTTCTCGGGGCCCAAAACCCCTTTTTTAAATTGGGAAACTGTACTTTCTAAAGGAGAGCCAGAAGTCATCCCTCTTCGATCGTGACATTCGGCTGTCGTACCCAGGCAATCACTCAGGGGGGCCATCTTGCAAGTGACTCTGAGGGACCCCCTCCCTCCATCCCCATGTATACGCCACGGGGGGCGGGTCATCTTTTCATTTTCCTAATCCCCCTCGCCCTTCCCCAGCTGCTCCCCTCTCCTGCCCCTGGGTAAAAAAAACCCTAATTTACCAGACACTGTCCCCCAATGTCCCCTCTTCCTCCATTTCAGCCCCCCCCCCGGACTCAGTGGCCATAAAATGTAGTGCTATGTCTCCACCCCCTGCCAGACAGATTTTGAAAACATTTTTTTTAGGACATGAAGCAGTGGAATAATGTTTTTACCTAGTCCGGCACGAAAAAAAAATGTGGCCTCCTCAAAAAGGGTTGGAGCAACAGCAGGTGTCACGCATGAGCTGCCAAGGGTGACATAAAAAATTACACGGGGGGTTACCCCGTCCGCTTGGTCATCAAAAATTTAATGGTCTTTCTTTTTCATACAGTCGGCCAACATATGGGGGTTTTGGAAATCCAAGAGGGAAAAATATCGCATACAGCCATTTTGGGGGGAGGCCCTTTCTGCCGGCACTAAAGGGAGGGTGTGATTGGGTTTTGTAGGAAGGGAGAAGGCATAAAAAATTTCCCCCGGGCCATTTTTGAATGTCTTTAGATTGGTGGAAACTTGAAAAAACTGTTTTGACAACCAATTAAAACGTGCGCCCTGAAGGGGGCAGGCTCAGCCCTCCTAGCGGGCCGCGGTACCATTTTTTTTTCCTTTTTCTGTCACCCTGGGTTTCCAATTTTCAGTTGTTGCGGAAAAAAAACAGGATTGAAATTTAGTCTTTTATGACCGGGGGCAGTTCCTCCCCCTTTTGTGACTTTGTTCGCCCCCGGCAAACCCCGGGTAGAACTTGGGACCCACCGGGTTCCCCGCACATGTGGAGCTGGAGCCAAAAACACTAAGACTTTCACTCAGTGGAGGGGCGGGGGTGGAAGGGGTGGGGGGGCAACATTTACACTGGATCAGCAGTTTTACAAGTGTAAGAGAAAACGAAAACCCTTCCAAGTTCTGGTGTGGTGGACAGGAAGCACTTTACCCTTTTCCCAAAAAAGGACAACTGTCCCGACCAAAGTTACAGCCCCCATGTTGCATGCGTTACTTTGGGGAAGAACCGACAGGCCCAAGGATGGGCCCCTCTTTCTTCTAAAATATTTGTGCAGGGTTGTACTGCCTTTTTTGAAAAAAAATGACGGTCTGGGGCCTCCCACCCCCGGGTGGCAAAGCCACAGTTTTTCTGAACAGTGCGAGTCCGCACTTGAAAAGGGAGGGACTGCAGTACCTCCAACTTGGAGAGGAGCATGGTCAGCTTCTGCGCCGTAGGAGGGCTGGACACATACTGTTGTCTCTTGACAATCACCTCGGTGAACGACTGCTGGCGCGATGAGCGGTGAGAAGCAGGAGTATCTGGACCCGTAGATGATGGGAAAGAGAAACAGCTCCCTTTGGCAGAGGTGGTGGAGTCTTGAAAAGCTTGGAAAAGGGATGGTGCCACGGTGCTTGCGTTTTTCCCATAGGAGGGTGGACCCCCAATCGAGACAGTTTCTCCAGGCCATGGATGGTATGCTCTTTTGTTGATGGGATCATGGGCCAAATTGCTCCCTGGCCACGCTTCACTTTCTGCCCCTCGGTGAGCCCCTGCGCCGCTACTTTTTGGGCCCTAAGGGATCTGAGAAGTGGGTGGTCTGGCCCATGGCCGTTTAGCTCCTGACCTTGCACTGCTGCCACCCTGCTGACTCCCAGCCACATACCGACTTGCTGGCTGTGCCTGGCTGGTGCAAGTGCCGCCCTTCTCCCCAAAGTGATGATGAACCCTTGCTTCACCCCCGGGTCCCAGTCGATCGCTACATGTCATTGATTGTGTTTTCCCCCTCACTGCTTCCTCCTCAACGTTTTGGTATGCAGGTTTGGCCCCATCAAACAAACTTCCCTTCCACTCTCCCCCATCATACTTTTCACGTCTGCAAGAAACAGTGGATTTCTGCCCCCCCTTTTGTGCCGAGTAGCTGCTCACTGTCCCCAAATGTTTGTCCCACTGTTGTGGCCAGAGAAAAAGCACATAGTATTTTCTGGGTGAGGGAACCCAAAGGCAAGGCCCGTAAGGCAGGTGAGAGCCCCTTCCTCTCCTGTGCCTTGTCAACTAAGGGTTTTTTTCTGCAAACTATGACCTTGGCTGGGGTTGTCAGATTCGTCTGGAGGATGTGGATGACATAGCAAAATTCAAGAACCCTTGGCTTGGTTTTCAAAACGGCCGCTAGATGAAACCATAGCTCTGGCCCGCCGAGTATCCTGCTGCGACTCCCCCTGTGCTGTGACCTTTTTCTGCCCTGGAAAATTTTTGCCCGCCCCTTCCAGTGAAGGGCCCCGCTCTCCCTTCGCCCCCCTCTGTCTGACTACTGTTTTATCAAAAATTTTC